>JAAEAF010012000.1:0-18250 GCA_011037195.1 Triatoma infestans | reverse complement strand
TGTTTCGTTCAAAACTTCCTCTGTGAGAAGAAGGGGTAGACAATGCTGACAAGATTCCATGAACTCTAAAAGACAATGGTGGTCTTCTACCTGAATAGTCCTTTTGCAAGGGAATGTTACATTTTTCTTGATTTTTTTTGGATTATTTCAAATTAGATACATTTTTATATTTCTGGCACACATCACAAATAGATTCATTCACTTTGTAAGCGTTTCACACATTAGATTATTGTTTATTTGTTTGGTGCAGTTTTTTTTGTCAAAGAATTAAGTCCGAGAGTGTAGGGAACTCTTTCGAGTTGTGAGCGTAATTAAACTGGATTAGATAAATAGATAGATTGGAAGTTTTTTTTTTTTAACGATCTAGAATTAATGATATATTACTTGTCAATGATATTTATTTGTTGTATTCTCTCTATTTTAAGGGGTCATATTTTTTGCAAGCATGAAAATTAACGATAGGCAACGGGATTGGATCATGATTTTGGAAAGATGATTTCGATGTTTTCGACACTGCACAAGTTGTACAAGTTGGTCCATGATTAATAAGAAGAAGATTCGTCGGTGTTATTCACGAATGGAAGTTGTATACTATTTTGGTTTTGACTGATATCTGCTGTGTGTAGAATACATTGAATTGGTTTTTTTAGAATACTGCTTAGTGGAATTTCTGCGTGTAGTGATTTATTTCGTAATTCAACGAAAATATACGTTGCCCTTGAACTCAATATTCGCAGTTATAATAAAAAGTAAGTTGTTTTTTTTTAATCTATATTAATCATTATATTCAGAATCGTAAATTAATTTTTATAAATGTTTTGATAAAGATAAAAAACATTAAAAGAATTGCAAAAGATAAAAATATTTTCTCAGTTAAATTGGGATAGACATTTATTTTGCTAAATTTCGAGCAATCCTTTTAAAGCACCATAAAATGTAATCAACAATAAAGAATTTCTGGGAATTTCAGAGTAATTAAACTAGAATAATGTTTATTTTAATCAACAGTGAGAAAATGGATAAAGTAATAATTTATAAAATAAAAGTTAAAATGAAATACATTATTAAGAGATTTTATGGGGATTACTATCATGAAACTAGAATTATCTTTCTTTTAATCTTCAGAATAACTGTAGCCAAAGCAATATTTGTAAAATATTAAATTTAATTATTTGCTTGCCCCCCCCCCCACCTGAACAAGTTATGAATATTGATTCTTCTCAGATAAGGAAGAGTGAGCTGTTTAGGCTGCCTTGCTTGCTTAGCAAAGTTTCGGAATCACAACAGAATTCATTATTGATCACTTTAAATTTCGCCGGCCATTTTTATAATTCCGGAAACTGAAGAAGTTTTTCAGAAGCATTCATTTTTGCCAGATTGAAAGTAAATGCCTCTGAGTCCATTAAGAATTTAGCTTATTAGAAAACACTCTCTACTGGAGTAGTATTTGTAAATATTCTTGGAAGACTTGCTAGACACTCGCACAAAATACTTTCTTCGAGGATGCACGATGAGCTAAGGAAAATCACTGCCATGGTTAAAGGGCATCGTCTTCTAAGTGAACATCCATATTGTATGGTCTTTCAGGGGTTCTATTTTGTAGAAATATAAAGCTCCATTTCATCTTCCATTTGAGTGCGATTCTTCTGATTTCTTGCGAAAAAATTGGCACTGAATCTGGAATCAGAGATATCCCTCACCTTTCATCATGGAATGAGAGTGTGATGGATGCAAGAAATTATATCTATTTTAATTGAAGAAAATTATGAGCAAAATGCGAGCTTGTTGGCAAAAGGTTAACCCAGGTAGAAGAGTGTACAGTTACTGGAAAAGTTCATGAACCTGTTAGCATTGTCTATCCCTTCTTCTCACAGGGGAAGATTTGAACGAACCAATAGAAGACATTACTTCAACATAGTCTAAAACAGACATTCGAGCAGTACACTTGTTTTTCGCTCTCTTAGAATTAGTGGCAGTTTAAGTTATAACATAAGAGTTTATTCCAACTAATTGCAGCAAATTAATAAGCATATTGCTGCGTTATTGGATAGCATTTAATTATCTTTAAAGAATATATTTAATTTAATCTACCAGTGTTTTCTTAATTATTCTTATTACTTCTCTCTCTTAAAACTTACAAACACAAGCCCTTTTACTAAGCCGCTCGTGCTACACCAACTACTGCTACAAACACAAGCTACCACTACAAACTACAACATCACATTACACGTTCACTCAGGATAAATAAATTTTTACTTCCAAGCCTTCAAACTATGCAAACATAAAGAACTCACGGAACTCAACAGAGCCTGCTCTTGGTCACATCTAGCTTGTTTAAATTAATTAATAAAAAAAATATATAAACTATTGATCCATGAGGAATTCTTTTATCAAATATTAGAAAAAGGAAGATTTTTCAAATCAACATAATAGTATCAACAGTCGAATGAGAATGAAAGATTTGTAGTTAGAAGTAGTATAACAGATGATCATTACAACCCCAGTCCCTTAAGGCAAGAGATATCCTCAAGTGGGATATTTCTCTTAAAGCCTGGACAGAAGAAGAACAATACCACTCCCCCAAGGGAGTTCGTCGGGTTTGTTGAAACTCGATCTATCTTTTAAGTGTCCACAACGATCTCTCAGAGGGGTTTGGCCGAAGCTATCTCAGCACTATTAGTGCTGTTTGTGTGTAGTGCGTCTATATGTGAGCATTATGTAATATGTAAAATTCGAAAAATTACATTTCGCAAATTGGAAATGTCCATACACAATATATAAACAGTTTCGGTTTTCGTATTAATGTGTGTGTGTGAACCAAATATCTCAAAAACGAAAAATCTGACAATCCGTTTAGATAGTAACCACCGCATCTTACACGAAGATTTCTGTTAAAATCCATCAACTAGAAGAACAGTGTTACCCAACCTTTTTTATCTCCCGTACCTTGATTATGCTTTTTTCATTTATGAGCAACTTCCTTATCGCTAAAAATTGTTAAAAAATATTGAAATATATTGAAAATAAAAAATAATTATACGACAGTTTTTAAAGAAAAAAGAATTCTTTCTTGCTCTACGTTTCGGGTATATTTGTGCCCTTGTTCATGAGCTCTACACAATTTATTGGAGAAATTGTACCTTTTCTTCAATAAATTTTGCAGAGCTCCTGCAGAAAGCACCAATGTAGAGCAACAAAGAATTCTTATTACTTTCTCTTCTTACTCCTAGTAAGAGGAAGTATTGTAATCGTGTCGAATTTTCGATATCGAGTTTTCACCGGAAATATCCGTTTTGAGGTCCCCTGAGTCCAAAAAAGTGGTTTTTAGCAAATGGTCTGTGTGTGCGTGTGTGTGTGTGTATGTATGTGAACAGCATAGCTCAAAAACGAAAAACCGTAGTAAGTTGAAACTTGATATTCCGTTTAGGTATCACCATTGCATCAGACGGTATGTCATCTGTCAAAATTCCTCAACCGGAAGTACCACTTTACGTTGGTTTTTTTACTTTTTTTTGTTTTTCTCAAAAATGGCTCCGACGATTTTCTTTAAATTTAGTATATATCAACTACACATACAGAGAGCTACAACTTTTATTTGTTACTTTTCTGTAGGAAAATTCATTTAAGGGCACTCACTATTGGAGTTAGGTTTTTATCTAAAGTGTTATTGTTTATTAAACAATTCTATCATCTAAATAATGTTAATTAGAATTGAATATATTATTGAAATTCCAAGTTTCTTAAAAACTAGCCGGAAGTGTGTTTACTTTAGCACTTTACTAAATGAATTTTTCACTTTTTCGCGATTATCTCAAAAATGGCTGCGACGATTTTCTTGAAACTTCCTATATAAACTAAACATACAAAGATCTACAACTTTTATTTAAAATATTTCTCTGGGAAAATTCATTTAAATGCACTTTTGGCGGTGGGGTGGGGTTATTTTTTTCTCTAAAGTGCTATCGTAGTTGATTATACAATTCTGCCATACAAAAAAAAAATTAATCAGAAATAAATAGATGGCTAGAATTGCGAGTTTCAAGAAAATTAGTAAACCGGAAGTGCGCTTTTACTGGACAGTTTTTTTTCAGTTTTTGACGAATTTCATTAAAATTGGTACATAAACTATAAAAATTTGTCAATTATAATTTTGAGAACTGGAGTAAGAGAAAGTTTGTGAGTGCTTCACACCAGATTTTTTTCTATAAAAACTCCACTGACTATTGCCGTATAAACAGCTCATTATAATTTTAAGGCCTGACGACTTGAAAACTATTTTAAAAAATAGATAAGCTAAATAATCAAATTAATCTAAAGACATTCATGAACTTTAATTTTCTATTTTACTAGTTGTTTCAGTTTTTTTTTTTTTTTTTTTTACAAATAGAAAGTAATATTAAAAAAAAATGTTGACCCACATTAACTTTTAATGAAAGTACAATAATTATTCATCAACTTTAAAGTAACAGTTATTTTTCCTTGTGTGCAAAAAGCCTTAGTAATTTTAATGTGATTCTTGAGCTTGTATCATGGTTCCTAGTTTCTTAAAATTTCAGTTCAAAGGAAGATAGATATAATTGGAATTTCAATACAAACAATACATTGTTCTCATTATTAATTTCATTCCAAAAATCGGTAGCAACAAAGTGATCCACTTACCTAACACCCTACAAGGTACTGGAAGGAGAAGTTAAAGAATAGTAGGGAAGTTAAATGCGCGCTGTTTTCCCACTTCAAACTACATCATTCAAGATCACATCAAAAATTCATTATATACCGTCACTATGCCAGTTCAGTCTGTCACTCTTTTTCACGTTACCATACCCCTACTCTTTGCTAGTTTAACAGTGTAAAGTTCTGGCAATATCTTACTAGATCAATATACAATATTGTTCAATCATTGTCATCAATCTTATCATATAACACTTTCTCGGACCTATCCTACAAAAACTCCACTAAATCACCTACACAATATTAATATATTATGTACATTAGGAACATTAATATAGTTTCAAATTTGAAGGAATTGCGGACTTTACATATATAAGTTTTTGAATTACTTTGAAATTTTCTCGGAAACGATTTCAATTTTCTTTAAACTTGGAATACTCCTCACAGCACAGTTAAAAAGATTATTAATTATAATATGTGGGTGTATAATTTTTTCCCGAATAAATTGATTTTACAGGGTTTGGGGGGGGGGGGTCTGCCCCGGTTAGGATTAAATTTAAATTGCATAAACTTTATTGGTTTTTGACAAAAAAGGCGTTCCACATACGAAGTTCGCTCAAATGTACATGTATAACCTCTACCCTTTTTTTTTATGGCCAGCCTAACTAAAGATTTTATAAAAAAAAAAATCTGGTGTGAAACACTCATACAAACTTTCTCTTACTCCTGTTCCCAAAATTATAATTGACAAATTTTATAGTTTGTGTACCAAATATAACGAAATTCATCGAAAATTGAAAAAAACTGTGTAGTAAAAGCGCACTTCCGGCTTACTATTTTCCTTAAAACTCGGAATTTTGGCCATCTATTTAATCCTAATTAATTTTATTTGGAGGATAGAATTGTACAACCATCACGGACAACACAAATGATAGCAATTTAGAGGAAGCTATAACCCCAACCTTCCCCTAAAAGTGCCCTTAAATGAATTTTCCCAGAGAAATGTTGTAAATAAAAGATGTAGCTATTTGCATGTTTAGTTTATATATGCAGTTTCAAGAAAATCACGAAAAAGTGAAAAAAATCATTTAGTGAAGTATGGAATTTCAACAACATGTTTAATTCTAATTAACATTATTAAGAAGGCAGAATTGTCTAATAAACTGAAATAGCACTTCAGATGAAAACCTAACCCCACCCCTCCCCCCAAAAGTGGCCCTAAATGAATTTTCCCGGAGAAATGTTTCAAATAAAAATTGTAGCAATTCAAGTGTGTGTGTCTGTGTGTATGTATGTATGTGAACAGCATAGCTCAAAAACGAAAAATCGTAGAAAGTTCAAACTTGATATTACGTTTAGGTATCACCATGGGCTCTGACGGTGCGTTATGTGTCAATATTCCTCAACCGGAAGTACCACTTTACTAGTTGTTTTTTTTACGTTTTTGCAATTTTTTCAAAAATGGCTACGAAGATTTTCTTTAAACTTGGTATATCAACTACACATACAAAGAGCTACCACTTTTATTTGAAACATTTCTCCAGGAAAATTCATTTAAGGGCACTTCTGGGGGAGGGGTGGGTTAGGTTTTCATCTTAACTGCTGTTTCAGTATATTAGACAATTCTGTCATCTAAATAATGTTAATTAGAATTAAATATGTTGTTGAAATTCCGAGTTGGAAAAAAATAGATAACCGGAAGTGCGTTTTTACTGAAATATAATTTTCAGTTTTCTGGTATTTTCTCGAAAATGGCTCCAACGATTTTCTTTAAACCAGAGTTGTTAACTATACATATAAAGAGCTACAACTTTTATTTGAAACTTTTCCCCTGATAAATTCATTTAAGGGGACTTTTGGGGGAGGGGGGTTATGTTTTTCTTTAAAATGCTATCACAGTTGATTATACAATTCTGTCATCCAAATTGAAATAACTAGAAATTAATATATGACCCAAATTCCGAGTTTCAAGGAAATTAGTAAACCGGACAGTTTTACTGGACAGTGTTTTCACTTTTCGACGAATTTCATTAAATTTGGTACACTAACTATAAAATTTGTCAATTATAATTTTGAGTACTGGAGTAAGAGAAAGTTGTGTGAGTGTTTCACACCAGATTTTTTCGTTTTAAACGATAAAATAGCGGTTTATTTTCATGCCGATTTCTCTGCCATTGTACATGTAAAAAAAATTAAGTTTATGTATTAAAATTACATAAAAACGCAAAAATTCGCTGATTTTAACAAAACGAAAATTCACCGAATTCAAAAACTAACTGAAATGTTTTGACAATGGCGGTGCCTTTACCTACTCAAAGGCAAGCGGATACCTAGAAACAATGGCAGCCATTGTTTATTTAGTTCCGCCTAACAAAAAAATAAATAAGCCAAAAAAATTTGCGTGACGATGTGACTGCAGAAAACAGGTATATTTTGTTCTTCCGGAAAGTGAAATCTTTTCGTGGTAAAGCGATATTTGTTTCGTGTTAAAACAAAACAAAAAAAAATGCACGAAATGACATAGTATTTTGTCAGGACCGCGATATGATTTCATGTTAACCGATTTTTCATGTTAGGCATTTTTGTGTAAAACGTTTTCTCACTGTATATATAATTTATTTTTATATAGGGTTTCTCTGTATATCTGTATCTCTGTAGATACAGACAAGAGTATTCGCTAAAAAAAAATTACTTTATATTCAGTGGACTTTAAACTAAATATTTTCGTTGAATATTCTAACTTAAAAGATTTGATCAGATCGCAGTTCTCCCTCTTGTTCGCCCCTCCCCACCCCATGCGGTTGAATAGAGAAGTAAATTCACAGTTCATCAGAGATATTTTCCATGATAGCTTGCTTCTTTTTGTGGTCATCGACCGGTTACTGGCGTTCGCCCATTATCACGATGTTTTTGTCAAAAAATGTGATAATATAGATTGACTTTGATTCATAGTGTTTCAGTTTGCTGTGTGCAACTCTTAACATAGACTAACATAGTTATTATACTGTTTTGACAAAAACATCCTGATAATGGGCGAATGCACGAAACCGGTCGATAACCACAAAAAGAAGCAGGCTATCATGGAAAATATCTCTGACGATTATTAGCTCTGCGGGACCATCCACAACCCTTATCAAGTTTACAGTTTAACATATTAAAACGCTTTAGGTACATGTAAAAAAAATAAAAAAAAAAAAAATCTGGTGTGAAACACTCACACAACATTCTCTTACTCCAGTTCTCAAAATTATAATTGACAAAGTTTATAGTTGTGCACCAAATTTAATGGGATACGTCGAAAAATGAAAAAACTGTTCAGTAAAAGCGCACTTCCGGTTTACTAATTTTCTTGAAACTTGGAATTTTGGCCATCTATTTATTTCTAATTAATTTCGTTTGGATGATAGAATTATACATTGCACTTTATAGAAAAACATAACCCCACCCCTCCCCTAAAAGTGCCCTTAAATGAATTTTCCCAAAGAAATGTTTTAAATAAAAGTTGTAGATCATTGTATGTTTAGTTTATATATGAAGTTTCAAGAAAATCGTCGGATCTATTTTTGAGAAAATCCGGAAAAAGTGAAAAAAAAAATCATTTAGTAAAGTGTTAAAGTAAACGGTCTTCCAACTCGTTTTTTTCAAACTCGGAATTTCAACGACGTAATCAATACTAATTAACATTGTTTAGATGACAGAATTGTATAATAAACTAAAATAGCACCTTAGAGGAAAACCTAACCCGAATCCTCCCCTAAAAGTGCCCTTAAATGAATTTTCCCAGAGAAATGTTTCAAATAAAAGTTCTACCACTTTGTATGTGTTGTTGACACACTAAGTTTAAAGAAAAACGCAAAAAATTAAAAAAAAAAAAAAAACTAACTAGTAAAGGTGGTACTTGTTGAGGCATTTTCATAGATAACGTAGTCAGATCCCATAGTGTACCTAAACGGAATATCAAGTTTCATCTTTCTACGGTTTTTCGTTTTTGAGCTATGCTGTTCACATATATACCACAAACACACACACAGACCATTTGCTAAAAACCACTTTTTTAGACTCAAGGGACCTCAAAACGGATATTTCCGTTGAAAACTCGATATCGAAAATTTAACACGATTACAATACTTCCTCTTACTTTTAGAAGTAAGAGAAAGTAATAAAATAGTATCTAAGAATTATGGCATAGTGTACACGTTTATCTTTCTTCCTTCTTATTTTTAATGTGTGGGTGTATAATTATAACTGTTCCATAATATATGTCAAGTTGGTTAAACAATTTATCATTTCTACTAATAGTAAATAACTCATTTGGAAAAATATATCTTAAAAGGAACAACAAGTATATAGTTAGTTCGTTTGAACGTGAGACAATTAGACTAGGATGTGTGTGTGTGTGTGTGTGTGTGTGTGTGTGTGCGCGTACGGACGTGCGTGTTTTATGTGTTAGTGGTGGTGATGAATGAGTGAGACAAGTTTATGGTGGAGGAAAGTGAGGTTGACAGAGAGAGAGCGAGAGAAAGAGAAGAAGTTCAGTATATTACTCGTAGACCCTTAGAAGGTTTCTCTGTATGTGCGTCTGTTTGGTGAAGGGGACTTTTTGGTTTTTGTTATAAGGAATAGAGTGATCATTCTTAGCCAGCCTGGGTCAGAGATGGGTTCTGCCTCTTGTTGACAAGACGCCTCCCAGCGCTCTCTACAGTGCCCTCTAATAATTATAAATATATATATATGGTGACGTAACTTGTTATATGTTTGTGTTAGTTGTTACCTGGCTGTTTGTAATTGTGTTATGTATGTGTGTTTGTATGTATAACGGGCTATAGTGACATACATATAGTATTAAATAGTTGTTTGTACTCATCTACTCCCACCCCCTATTTTTTCGGTTCGTTTTCTTCTTTTTTTTTTATTTATTTTCTTTTTTGGAACTTTTTTGACATCCAATTATGGTTTTTGTCCCCTTTCACCGCCGTTGTAGTACCATGTAATATAATAACTCTGTATTAAAGTTTTTTATTTTACGCTTCATTTAATGACATACAAAGAAAAACGAACAAAAAACCTGGTTTGAAACACTCACACGACTTTCACTGACTCCTGTTAATACAATTATGTGAAATGACAAATTTTTTTTAGAGTTAGTTGGGGGGGGGCAAATACGCTACCCAGGCTGATAACAGAAATGTGATTACATTATAGTCCAATAAACAACATTAAACAAATCAAATAACATTTCTTATTTAACGCCAGAAACATCACAGTACTACTTGAAATCATTTTTTCCAATAAAAGTAGTTGGTTTTTATATCTGTGCTTAATATTCCAACTGCTTCCAGAACATGAGAAACACTAAAATTCTTTCCATTAACAATAAAATAAAAAAAATGAAATATATTGGAAATGGATACATAACTAAAAAATTTAAATCAGCTATCAATTTTAGAACAGATACCAACAATCTATCTCTCAGTTATAACGGTCTTTTGGAATTTCCTAAACAACATATATAATAAGACAGGGTTTTCCGTGCCCTTTATAAATATTGACCCTTTACACTTGGTGATGGTATATCACAAGTTAAACTATAGCTTTTTAAAACATTTCAAAAAGGAAAATTTTTGTAAGTTGGGGTGGTGGGGCTTCTTACAAAATTCAGTTAACATTTTTTTAATTGCTGTATGTTGTACTAAAAAATTGCTGAAAATCGATTAATTTGTTGTATCATTTATCTCTACTAATTATATATATTTTTTTTTTTTTTTTTTTTGAGATTTTTCAAAATGAAATAACATTTAAAAAATTCAAATACTATTAAAATACGCATACTGTAACAACGTGCTTTTCGGTGGGGGTTTATTGTTACAAACGGAGAGTGAGTTGTTACAATGTTTGGGTGTTTATTTTAAAGAAATAAAACTGAAATATGTTCAATAAACAAATTATCAGATCTTTATTTTAATAATAATAAGCAGCTTGATTATGATCTAAACATGGATTATACAAACTTAAATGCTTGAACATTCATTCTCTTTCTATAAACTGTCACTACCCATCTCTACGTCCAAGTTACAATTCTGGCAAATATATCTAGGGTCATTTTTAACAGGCCTAACTTTTGCTGCACTGTATGCATCCAACCCAATTTTCTCCACCATTTGATGCGACCATGGTTTTAGACATTTCAGGCACAGCCTCTCCTCATCTCCTTCGCCGGAACTTGATGATGGCTAATTATTTTTTTGATTCTTGTTCGCAGCTTTGGAGACACAGATTTTTTTTTATGTTCGCCATCTTTCTCAAATTTTCTTATGCCTGGCTTCATTTCTTTTAAGATCTGCCGTTTTAATTTACTCTGTAACAACGTGCTCCAACCAAGTGCAACGACTAACCCCACTGACGCTATTTCACTAATTAATCCGTAAACACACAGGTAAAAGAATACTAGCGCAACCATATTGGATTGAAATTATTGTTTGGAATGTATGAATTAAGAGCATAAGTATGATAGCCTTACCTTTAGTAGTTTTCAGATCACAGCTTACGGTATCAATAATAAAATGTAGCTTTCACTACGATATTTCGAGGAAAGTCACACAATGCCGCCATATGCAACAGAATCTTAGCGGGAACTGGTTACAACAAACAGCAGTCGCAAATCTCTAAACTTTGACCATTTCGGTAGTGCTTCACCCAGCCGATTTTTTTTAAAAATTACACTGTAACAACATGCCCGTGCAACAACAAGCCCCACCTTCCTCTACATTTCTTATGTCAGATTTTCATAGTAGACTGTTTACAATTTTATATACCACATATTGCCTAAATTGTAATATTTGAGATGCAATTCTGATTTGTCTGCAATTACAACAATATTATAAGAAATTTCAATTTGCTCCATACTTACAATACTTACATACAAACAATCTATATATATGTATATATACTTTATTTTTTATTTCATTTTCTAAATAATTGCATCAAAAGGAGTATGTGAAAGTTGTGTGAGTATTTCACACCAGATTTTTGTATTAACAGCAGTTGAAAGAAAGTTGTGTGGGTGTATCAATTTTTTTCCCCCCCTTAATTAATTTAATTTTCTGACATCTCCATTACAATAGATCAGACAACCTTACATTAAAAACTAGACCTTGAAATGTTATTGGTGATGTAGTGTTGTAGTATAGTGGTAGCTTGTGGCGTGAGCGGTTTTGTAAGGGGCTTATGTATGTAAGTTTTAAGAGAGAGAAAAGTAATAAGAATAATCAAGAAAACACTGGTAGATATTAAATTAAATATATTATCTTTAAAGATATTTAAATATTATATAATATCACAACCATATCTTAACAAAATCAGATGTTTATCTAGAATAAAGCAAATCTCTATCACTGGCACTGAGTTTAAGAGAGCGATTCCTGAAGCAAGTATCCTGGTGAATGTCTACCACAGACTGTCTTGAAGGAATGTCTTCTAATTAATTGTTTGTTCAAATCTTCCCCTGTGAGAAGAAGGGATATGAAATGTTATTGGATGTGTTGAGTTTGTTGTATGTTTGTAGTAGCACGAGCGGTTTAGTAAAAGGGATTGTATGTATATATGTTTAAGAGAGAAGTATCAGTAATAATTATGAAAACACTGGTAGATTAAATTAAATATATTTAAATATTTTCCAATAACACAACTATTATGTTTATGAAATTAATTATTTATCTAGATATTTAATGCAAGCTCTTATGTTTTAACTTATAACTGGCACAGTCCTGATGTGTTCTCCTTGGTGTCGTCTACACCAAGATAGAGAAAAACTCTATCTTAATAAATGACCTAGAATAAAGGCAAATATCTATCACAGGCATGATGAGTTTAAGAGAGCGATTCTTTGAAGCAAGTGTTCTGGCTTTGAAAGCAGAATGCAGACTGTCCGAAAGAATGCTCTGCTCTAGCGGGGGATTTTCTCTTAACAAAAGAGTTGGGCCTAATGGATTCTTGAGCCTTTGTTTTTTTTAATTGCAAGGACCTAGATTGTAGTATACTTGGCTTTATCCCCATCATTAAATACACTATTTGAAATATCTAATTTTCACTAAACTATTATTTTTCCATTTCGTTCTTCCACTATAGTTAGACAATGCTATCAAGGTTCATAAACTCTCCCAGTAATTGTACTTCTTCTATCTGGGTTACCCTTTTTGCCAACAAGCAAAATCATATCATAATTTTCTTCAATTAAGATAGATACAATTTCTTGCATCCATTCACATCTAGGATAAGAATGATTTGTCGTAAGATATACATGATCAAGTATTAAAGGGGTTATTACATTTTAAAAAAGATAGGAAAATATACTTCCCTTATAGAAACAATGATAATTAAAGTAAAAAACAAAAAAACAATATAATAAAACCCGCTTATCTTATTACTATTTTAAATACATTTTTATTACTTGAATTTTCGCTTTACTAAAGGAAATATTTCTAAGACAGATAATACAAACCAAAAAAGTTTTCGTATATTTTGATGAAGATGTTAAATTTATATAATAATAGGATTTACTCTTTCACAATAAGTCTACACATCATATATTTAAACATTAATTCAATTTACAATGGACACACATATATCTATATACTCTCACAATTATATTAATATTTTATATACGCGTATGTATATGGTGTGGCTAGGAATACTGAGCCTACAAAATTGATATATAAAAGAGGTTGATAGATGTTCTGATTAAGAAGGGTTTCCTGTGGGACTATTGTTATTTATAAGCCCCTATCCATCTGCAGTATATATTTGTGTGAACTAAACCATTGTAGTAGGACATATTATATCTCTGGTTTGATAATTATCAGTCAAAACATATGGTAAAAAAAATTTTAAAAAATAAAATAAATGTATTCTTTTAAATCGAAAATTCATTAAATAAATTTATCCACTTAAAATAAGGACCTGTCCTGAATTAATGCTGATGAAGTGAAGAATCATAAAAAAAAGAAAAAAGGAAAATTAATTTACCTTTTTTTTCATTAAATTTTCTTCATATTTAGAAAACAAGAGAGAAAAATATTATCTGTACAATTTTCCCGAGGATTTAAGAAAAGAAATCTTTGCTGTAGAAAGGAGAATATGTTTTTGCTAAATTAATTCCTACTTTTTAAATTTAATTAAATCTTAATTAAAAAAAAAAAAAAAAAATTAGCTATTTATTAGTATTTAAATTTATGACTTATTTAAAACTGGATTTATTATTTATATATACATATATATATAACGGCCTTTTTTTTTTCTTTCTTTTACTCCTAGTAAGAGGAAGTATTGTAAAATTGTGTCAAATTTTCAATATTGAGTTTTCACCGGAAAAACCCGTTTTGAGTTCCCCTTAGTCTAAAAAAGTGGTTTTTAACAAATGGTCTGTATGTATTTATGTTAACAGCATAGCTCCAAAACGAAAAACTGTAGAAAGTTAAAACTTGATATTACGTTTAGCTATCACCATGGGATCTGGACAGTACGTTATCTGTCAAAATTTCACAACCGGAAGTACCACTTTTCTTGGTAGTTTTTTTTTTTACTATTTTGCGATTTTCTCAAAAATGGCTCCAACGATTTTTTTTAAACTTGATACATCTACTACACATACAAAGAGCTACAACTTTTATTTGAAACATTTCTTTGGGAAAATTCATTTAAGGGTACTTTTGGGGGACGGGTTGGGTTAGGTTTTTATCTAAAGTGCTATTTCAGCTTATTGGACAATTTGCTCATCTAAATAATGTTAATTAGAATTAAATATATTGTTGAAATTCCAAGTTTGAAATAAATCGCATAACCGGAAGTGCGTTTACTTTACCACTTTACTAGATGTTTTTTTTTTCCACTTTTCGCGATTTTCTCAAAAATGGCTCTGATGATTTTCTTGAAACTTATTATATAAACTATGCATACAATGATCTACAACTTTTACTTAAAACATTTCTCTGGGAACATTCATTTAAGGGCACTTTTAGGGAAGGGTCAGTCAGCATCAGTCAGTCAGCCACCACCTGATCCTGAATGGCAATTAGGGTCCCCTCAGTTTCTGGGTAAAGTTGCCCATGGGTAAGCCACATCACTGACGCCTCTTTGTCTATGGCGTCAACATCTAGCGCTGCGGGGTATTGCCCATGTATGGACTTGGCACGCCATTTTGCGACCATATCAGTGGTGGAGTCCCGAACCTCCGGCATGCCCGAAGACGCCCTATGTAAATCTAAAGGCGTATATCCCTTATCAGCCGACATTACTGCACCGATCAGACTCGAGTCCCGGTGGGTATAGAAATAAGCTCTCATTCGAGCAACCTGTGTATCATGAAGGCCCGCGATACTGACTGACTATACCACGTCCACCTTCCGATCGCGGCAACTCGATTCTTTCGGTGGCAGACCTGGGGTGGTGTTTATTTTGCATGGATCATGTTTTTCTTTAAAATGCTATCATAGTTGATTATACAATTCTATCATCCAAACAAAATTTAACTAGAAATAAATAGATGGCCAAAATTCCAAGTTTCAAGAAAATTAGTAAACCGGAAGTGCGCTTTTACTGAATACTTTTTTCAGTTTTCGATGAATTTGGTACACTAACTATAACGTTTGTCAATTATAATTCTGAAAACAGGAGTAAGCGAAAGTTAGATGAATGTTTCGATCGGGTCAAATGTTTTGAAGACACTTAAAATGTTTTTTTAGTAAAGTACAGTGTATGGGATTCTCACTTAATTATTAATCTTCACCTTATCTACTCCGGTAGTGTTCAAAAGTATGACATAAGGAACTTCATGTGTCCCCCATTTCTTGGCAGTTTTTAGGTTTTGTTCATCGCATTCCTCTAATTGTTGATGGCTCCTTACATCAATGCATTATTTACTGAATGGGTCCAGTCCAGCGGACTGCTCCAGGGAGTCAAGAAATCAGTCACTTTCAAATTCCCGAAGACGCACAGAGTAAGTGTAAAGCTTGGAGTCTGTGGGGGCCTCTTTACGGGATAGCCTGGATAGTTTTGTCATGAAGAAAAAGCAGCACCGTATAGTTTTGTCAGTGTAAATGGTTAAGGTTTTTGCCTCTTTACAGAGGAGAAGCTGATACCGGCAAACTTCACCCAAGGGTCTCTTTCTCAAGGCTCATAAGCTTATGAGTTCTATCCATTATGTAATAAAGATTATATTAAAAGTATTATAGAATTCCAAATTTGAAAACAAGAAAATCGGTTAACCGAACATGCGAAATTACTGAACTGGTTTTTAGAGTTTTTTGGGCATTTTCTCAAAAACGGCCTTTTTTCCTTTAAACTTGAAATCATAGATAGAAACTTATCATTTTTTTTAAATAACTTTGCTTTATTTTTGGACTAGATTTTTATGAACGAATGCATTTTTTTTTTTTTTATGGAACTGATAGATAATCATGGGTGTTATTGTCTTAAATGCAACACGTATTTTTACAACACAAACCAAGTTCACTTTTAGATATTATAAATATATATAATTTTTTATTTTTTTTAATTTAGGGCGCCTCAGACAACACTGTCCATCACCGGACAGTGAGCTATAGAGGCTCGTAGGAAGAGAAAAAAAATCTAAGAGTAGCACGGCTGGATTCGAACCCGTGATCTCTGCGTTGCTAGTCCAGCGCGCTACCACTGAGCTAATCCCTTCCCTTGAAATATATATGAAATCCCTAATTAATAAAACATTAAAGTACGTGTTGGAAACAATGGGAAGGTTATAGAGTAACAAAACAGGTTGATACAAAATCAACGTTTGAAACATTTTTTTGTTTAAAAAAACTATTTCAAGGGTATTCAGAGGAATCTTGGATATTAGATTTGTAATAGATTCTAAAAAAAACTGGTTTTGTTCCGGTGTTGTTCCAGCGCTGTCATGTGGGGAATAATGTAATCTTTTCATTACTAGCTACTTTGGTAAAGATGTATCTTAGTGGCAAAGAGTTAAAAAAATACCAGGTCTCAACATTTCTACCAATTTAAATTTGATCAAGTTTTCATAGAATAGGGTATTTTATTTTATTAAGGTTTACAATGGGAATTCGAATCATTAAGATTCATGGGATCCGAAGAACCGAAGATTTAAACCTTAATACTTCCCTACCTAGGCTAAAACAAGGGAGGGAGAATTCCATATAAATATACGCGAGCTAGACCTACAGAAGAAGAGTTACCGACACCAGTCAGTCAACATCATTCTACCTACTTCCTAATATCTCAGTCAGTCTGTCTCTCTCTCTCTCTCTCTCTCTCTTAATTATTCTATCGCTACCTTATTCTCTAATATCATATTATCAGTGTAAAGTCTTTGTAGTTTATATATTTCTGTTAATCACAATAGTCTTCAGCACATCTACAGTTTATTTCTCTTTCTCTCCTTAAATTATCTTCAGTTCTCTCCTTCTCATATCTACCACAGCTTGTATAAAAAAAAAAATGATAGTTCACCTTTAAAGTTTTTAATATATAATTACTTCACTTCTTTTAAATAAATTCAAATTTACTTTTAATTCACTTTTTTTTATAAATCAATCAAATTTTTTCTTTCACAAACATATTCTGAATATTATAAGAAATATATAAAAATGTCTATGATTTCCTGATGAAAAACATCGAAATTCATCAGTGTAGTACTGTAAAAGCTTTTTCCTTTTTCCACAAATATGACCTAGAAAGATTTCCATGGAAGCTGTGTATGGGTTAGTACTACTTCTTCTTAAACGAATGCTAGGCAAATCTTTTAAGTTGTGAAAGGAATATCTGAAATGCCATTCCTTTTTGTGCACCTAACGCAACGTATGAAAAAAATTCTCCACTTACATTTTGCTACTATTTAAACGTTTGAAGAGTTGGAAATATAATACATAATATATATGTCTGTTTATGTGTGTGTGTGTGTACTTTCCTTTGGATAAGTTTAAATTTTATATGTCGTCTAAATAAAGAAGTACGTTAATTAAATATCTCGTTCAAAACTATAGTTTTCTTAAAAGTTGAAATCTTTATTAAATGTTTAAATCTCTTAATATTCCTACCTGGTGTTGGAACCATAGATTGTACTTAGGTAGTGTATTTTAGATAGAATATTTTCTCAGTTTTCCGAGTTTTTTCTCCAAAAAAAAATAATAATAATATTTCAAATAAAGTCTTTATTTGAATATGCCTTTTTTCAGCCATATAGATGGGTTTTATGTCCAAATCCAATCATTTGTTTGGATGAAGTTCCCGGTCCTTGCAAGGAACTCTGCAACCCAAATAATATGCTTGTTTGTGTATATATACGAATATGCGTGTGTGTTTAGGTTTTTTTTTTTCCTTCACTACTGGTATTATTGAAGGGGAATTTATTTTTTGCATGCATCATGAGTAAAAATATATTACTTGTTTGCTTTTTCAATTTTTCATGAATTTATAATACATGTTTTATTATTATTATTATTATTATTATTATTATTATTATTATTATTATTATTATTATATATTCTCAGTGAGATACTGGGGGATTATATACCTGGGAATTTTTTCGAAC
>JAAEAF010011999.1:0-20871 GCA_011037195.1 Triatoma infestans | reverse complement strand
CAAGTTTAAAGAAAATCTTCTGTTAATTAAATTTTATTAAATGAAATAATAGAAAGTTCGGTAAATATTTCACAACCAATTTTTTTCGTACTCAGAGGACCTCAAAATATGTATTTCCGGTGAAAACTCAATTTCGAAAATTTGATACGATCGCTATACTGGCTCCTAACTAGGAGTAAAAGCAAGTTAAAAAATAGATACATAAAACTTCTTAAAGAAGAAAAGAGGTATAAGCGAGAGACATAATAAAGTGGACTATCAATCATCTTTAACTATTTAACAATCAGAAAATACTTCAAACACCTGCTAAAAGCAAGAAAAAAAAGGAAACGTAAAGTTGAACATAAAAATGTAGTATATATTTTCGTCGAATGTTTATAAGATTAGGAAGTATAAGGAAATGATGAAGGGTTGCTAACATAAAGGAGAAAAAAAAACAGGACAGGAAGGCAATGTAATGCGACAAAGGAAGGGTCTCTTGGAAAATCAATCAACAGTAAAGGACCACCTTTCTGAATAATACACCTCCTAGATAGTAAAATGTCTTTTAAAGTAAAATATCTTAAAAATAAAAGACCTCTCCCCCACCCTCTCACTCTCTCTTTAAAAATATATTTATAAAACTTATCAGTCATCATTCAAAATCTAATAAATGAAATATTTCTGAGATAAATGATCATTATTACTTGAAGCGGAATTTTTCTTTTATATAATTTTATAAACTTTTGTAAAAAAAAAAATTAACTAGATTTGTCATGACAATAAACATTAAGAGGTTTCAATAAAAATACTTACTGTACACTAGGAGATTTAATGGTTGACATAAACTTACAACAAATAAAAATTTCTACTAGTAGTCTGATGAATTAACCAACCAGATGGATGTACATTCGAAACCCATCAGTATTAAGAAAATTGAAGGTTTGGTATAAATCTGTGGCATAAATGATTTTTTTTTTTTTTTTATTCTTTTAACATAGTTTATACACTTTTATTTTTATTTTAATAATCTCTATCAATTTGGAAAAAACTAATTTTACAGGAGTTCTTGAAATGTTAAGAATTTAAGATGTCGCCATTTTTTTTTTTTTTTTATTAATGTTCAAAATATAGCTAATTGTGGTTGGCTGTTGTAAGCGATCTTTCCGCTAACTGCTGGATCCCTCGCTGATACCATGGAATAAAACTCCTTAGGTTTGGAATAAAAAAATTCCTGCATTCCAGTTTCAACTTCGATAAAGGACCGAAACAAATGGTAATGAGCTAGTGGTATATCTGGGCTATAGGGTGGGTGTAAAAGAAGTTAATCAAGTTCCTCAATTTCTGTTTCAGGATTTCGCCAGTAAATACACTACCCTTCACATGTCATTATTTTGTAGGCGCATATGTCAGATGGATTTTTTTTAGACTAACGTGTAAGTTCATGCGAGCATCCTACATTTTCTTTTTACCTTTCCTATAGTATGGAGATGATGGCTAACGGTGTCTTTAGACACTTTCAGTGCTGCAACAAGTGTGCACAAATATTTGTTAGATTTGTCTCGACAGCTTCCCGAAAAGCCACATCACATGATGCCCGCCTTGAACCTTGTCTTCTAAGGACGTACCACCACTATTAAATTTTTGAAACCAACGCCGGGCAGTACGCTGATCAAGAAAATCTTCTCCAAAGAGCTCGCTTCAGCAACTCTACACTGTTTTTTCCAGTAACTAGGGACCCCAAAATTACTAATATATCTTAAGACATGGTAATCATTTTTTGAAAAGCTTCTAACTCTAAAAAAGGGAACTTCTTTCGTCAGAAAAATGGTCACTCAATTTTTCCTGTAATAGTATCTGTAATAGGGGCTTTAGAGCCACTTTCGAGAAAACCACGAAAAATAGAAAGTTGTAATTCCGGTTCCGACTTTCTTTAAACTTGAATATTTTTTTTTTTAATATATAGATATTTTTAAACATATTTCATTAATTCTCTTTCGCGTTATAATACGATATTTTGACCTCTTCAATCACCCAGAAAACAATATACTGGAAAAATGTTTGAAAGTTAGAATGCAATGTTTCAAGTAAATCGTTGAAACCGTTTTCGAGAAAATCTCGGTACTCTGAAAAAAAAATCAAGTTGCAATAACCGGCTGATGGATTTTGACCGGTTCCGATTAGTGGTACTTAAACGAGTTTTTCTAGTATAAACTTCAAGTATGATTTTTTTTTTTTTAATCAGGAAGCCTTTAGTTCCGGAAAAATGAATTTCGAAAGTTTGACACGAAATCGTTAATTATTCAATTTCAATCTGACAAATTTTTGTAACGCTTTTAATAGTGGAAGTGTAAAATGTAATGATATATTACTTTACTGTTTAGAGTGTAGCTTAATAGAGCTCCTGCAACTCGTCGAAAATTAATTTTCCCGGAAAAATATACCTCATTATATAAATACTAAGCTCTGGAACTGTAAACTTTTAACATTTAGACAACTCGGTTGAAGACATGAAAAACTGATGTGAAAGTTTCGAGGCAGGTAAACCGGGTATATCAAGTTTAGACTGCCTAATTTTTCATATTTGAATTCAACTACGTATCTACTACTTCCGAACATTTAGGAACATCTTTTTATATTTAGGAAGCCTCTAAACATTTACTTCCGGTAAGAAACAAATACGAAAATCTGAAGCGATTGCAACTGGCAAAAACATATATATAGAATTATGGAAATAGAAGAGCTTACAAAGATCTATTAAATAAAAAAATTTCTAACACAAATGGGAAGCTTTTTTAAAAAGCACTAAATTAAGATATATAAAAATAAAAGGAATTGAACCATCTGCAAGTAGGTGTGTACACAAAATGGTTTTGAACAGGTTGACGTCCTCGACCTGTATTCACATTAATTTCTATTACTATTAAATTGTTTTTAGCCTAAAAATAGTGTCCATTTTTTTATGATATAAAAAAGTATAATTAAAATTCCACTTAACAATAAGTACTTTACGCAAAGTTTATCCTTTATCTAAAATGTTCAATTCTATTTCCAGCAAGTCGTACACTGCAATAATGTTACACTGGAAAGAGGAATACTTACTATATATTGTTGCAATTAAATCTAGAAAAATAAATCAATTGCTTTTAAGCTTTTATTTTGACCCTAAAAGTCAACAGAACAGAGCGAATAGCCAATAAAATATGCTATACTTAAGTAAAATCAAAATAGAAAAAAATATTCACTCCTTCCAAAATGTTAAGATTAAAATGGAACGAAAGCCATATTAAAATAAAAACATTAAATTTATTATACTCAACAGACTTAATTATAAATGCTTGTAGTAGTTTTTTTTTTGACAAAATCTCTGAAAAATAAGTGTGCCACACATCTACACAATGAAAAATCTTTCCCATCATTAACGAAAGTTGCTCCACAAAACTAAAATTACAGGAAGTTCAGAAAAAAAAAAAGGAGAGTTCGAAATTATGCACATAATGAAAATTTGTAAAAAATAAAACTAACTGAAACGTGTCATTTCAGGGATAAATTTAATGAATTCTGAATTAAAATTATTAATACTTTTCTCCTGTTAAAGAAAAAAAAAACAATACAAATTAGTATCTACAACAGCATCCTGTACCTATGCACAAAAGTGTATTCTATTCCACTTTTCTTTTAATTTTATTCCAAATTCGGAATTCATTAATTTGATAAACAATAACAAAAACATTCAACTTTTCTTTGAACCATTCAAGAGATCTAAACCAGCACAACTGCAAACTAATTATAACCGATTTATCTAAACTGTCTTCATCAAAAGAATTAGAAAATACAATTATCTGTCCTATAAGCATTTTTTAAACAAATTCAAGCTAGCTTTGTTTGGAATTATATTTTGACCGGCAATGTTCTACATAATTTATAGCTATGCTCATAAAAAAAAAAAATTGAGTACATACCTTCAATGCAGACAACATGATCTCGTATTTGCTGTGAAATAATTGCATCAGGTATAAGTTCGATGAGATCATAAATTGCATAGATAGATGGATGCACACTTTCAAATCTCCTAATTTCTTCACGGATTGCCAAAGAATTGTTCACGTAAGATTGAAAATGTGGTCGAGAATTCATTTTTTTTGGCAGTAATATATAAGTCAACCCATAATCACCACTTTCCACAATTAATTTCCATTTTTTATTATTTTTTATATGTTTACACTTTCCATTTCACTTTCATAGAATCTCATTTATAAAAATCAAATAAATATCCAGTTAATAAAGGAAGAAAAATTTGAAACTTACAACTGAATTAACATTGTTAATAAAACCTTAGAATCATTTTCAAGAATGAATTACACTAATAAACAAGCAAAAATCATTTCATTTAATTTCAATAACGATTAATATTTAATGAAAACACTTTAAATTTTAAATTAAACATAACTTTTTCTAAAAATGTTTGTAAACAAATGTGACAACCTTCACAACACTTGATAACTGCTGGCCCTAGATCGGTTTCTAACCTACTGCCAATAAGATAGTTGAGGTTTCAATAGTACCCTGAGGAATACTAAATATATTCTTTTCAATAATTTTCTTATTTTACATAATCAGATTTTAAAATTAATAAGGAAATTTAATAAACTATTTTATTACACATAACTTTATTTTATTAACATTGTTTTTTATAAACAAAGTTTAAACATTATAATGGATAGTGCTGCTATCTGTGAAGCAGTTGCCTAAAGGAATAAGGATGTAGTTTGATTTGAAAAATTGACATATAAAATGTTTTGTTAAAAAAACCTTAATTAATATAAATTTACATAAATTATTTTCTTAAAAAAAAAATTAATAAATTTCTCATTGTTCAGTTATAGTTTCAGTGTAAGTAACATTTCCAAAATAACTTTGTATGGTGCTAAATGTTCCAGTTGAGAAACCAAAAAATTGTGCAAACATTTCGATTACTGTGAGTGCTAGACTTGTTAGAAAAGATGTTGCTTGATTTATACTAGCTGCGTCAAATAAACTTTTATCGAACGTATTTGAATCTTGTAACACTTCTTTCGTCCTATCATTTGGTAGGCATAAGTAATGGCCAAACTAAAAATTAAGTATTAAAATCAATATTAAACAAAAACATTTTTAATGGAACATTAACCCTTTATAAGAAATGTCTTTTTATTCTATATAATGGGATTCTTTAAAGTGTTTTGCTAATTATAAACGATTTCTCTATAATTTTGGTATTATAAGAATTTTGTAGATTATAAACAAAAGAACTCACCTGAAAGATGAATGATGCTATAAAAATAATGATCATAACCATTCCCATAGTTTGAAAAAACCCTGATAACACAGATACTCCTAAAACATAAATGAGTATAAGTATTCTTTCAATCAAACTTAAATACTTTTTTATATTACATAAATGTTTATGTATATAATTTAAAAATTTAACATGATGGTATTATCACAATATTGGAACAGCAAAGGTTTTAAATGGCTCATTAATTTGAAAATAAAAACTGTTAATTGCATTTTACTAAATTATGTGGGTGCTTCAAGAAAATCCTCCATCACTTTTTTTTTTTTCTATAATATTATTACATCACTTTTATTTAAATCACTGGAAAAAAAGAAAGAAATGATTTCCAAATTTTTTTGTTGTTCGATAAAATAAAAAATTATCTTTTAGAAAATTAATTGCATTCATAATATTAAGGTAATATGGTTTTGTTGTTTCATTTTTTTGCCTTAAATTAATTTTTCGTTTTGTTTTTATGTTTTCAATTGTATTTCTCTCATATAGACATCCTTTATTTTTTCAGGAGGAAAGATGATTTTGAACTAAGATAAATGGCCAAGAAAGACAGAAGGTAAGAAGTAATACAACTTTATTTTTTATCTGCTTTAATGTAAACAAAGGCATAAGTTTGTTTCTTTTATTGGATTGAAACAAATTAAATAACCTATAATAAGTTTCTAAGTTCTTGATATTCGAATATATGAAAATTACTGTTGACAAAGTTTTCAAATTATTTATATAAATAATTTATAATAGTCCAAAAAACATTAATTACTATAATAAGACCCATGAAACTAACATCTTATTGAAATAGACATGGTTTTTTTTATAAGTACTATCCTACACTTGTGTTTTAACTTGCAGGGTTTATAGCATTGAATTAATAATTATTGATTTCATTCAATAATTGATTTCCTTATTAGTATTCTCGACATAAAATTGGGCTTTAAAAGCTAAAAATCTTGTGAAATCAGTTTAAAAAAAAAAAACTAATCAGCGTAAGAGGTACCACATATTCAGATTTTATTCACATTTATGCGGGTACAACTATTTTGTAATAATGTAAATTGCAAAAGGTAAATTCATTAATTATAGTGGTGCGAATTTCTGGAATTTCAGAACAAAATGTAATTTTGTATGTTCTGAAGGCTGATTGTGTAAAGTGTTTTTTTTTGGTCAATTAATATTTGGTAGTTCTGTTCATAGTAAACCAATATAATCAACTTAATTAAAATATGAATATTCTTAAAACTAAATTCTATAGTTATATTTATTGGAAAAGCAATATTTTTTCGGTTCCAAAACCATTTGTATGAGGTTGTGTCTTCTTCAGATAAATAGTTTTCTTTGAGTTTTTGCAACAAAACTACTTAACTTGAGGAAATAACATTAAGTCTTTTCTACACATTCGAGATTTTGTGATTTTGAAGATTTTAATATTTTTTAGAAATATGATGCATAGAAAGAACTCTATAAACAAGGAGTTCACATTTTTAGGCATATTGTTTTAATTTTTAAATAAGATAACTTAAATTGTGATAAATACATTTGTCTTAATTTCTCAGTTAAAATGTGACATTTGTTTGTGTGAATTTCTCAGTCATTGTTACAAAGAAGAATTTTTTTTTCATTTCTATAGTGAATTACATAGAAAAAAAAATAAGTGTTTTGCCACACCATTCAAGCTAGTATTCTGGAGTAAACTAGCGAAACATGTCTCAGTAAAACAAAACTTAATTTTATTGAATATCCAACATTTAAACGTTAACGCTTGTAAGTTTTTGTGTAATTAGCTTATTAATTTCAATTTATTGTAGCAAGAAATTCTATATTTTAGACTGCCTTCATGAAAAAAATATTTAAGTTATAATAAACTAAAAAATTCTTCAATTTAAGCTTATATAAACAAGCTGTTTGTTAAAATAACAATGTTGAATGCAAAGTTTGATGATAACTAATTCATTCCAAAAACTGTTTCAGTATTTTTCTCTTCTATTTATATAATAGATTTCAATTTATTATAATCATCTTTAATCGTTAAATGATTGCTAGTTATGACAACATAATTGATATATTCTATTAATTTATTGCTTTTCTGTATGAATGTAATTTTAATCATGACCTCTCAAATAACAATGTTATTTGCTTGCAATGAAGATTTTCTCTATCTCTATGTGATCACAACAATGTAAACTAAATAAAATACAATGAATTATACAATAATCTTGCTATTTCAGTAAGTTACACTCTTAAAATTTCATAAAATAAATGCTACAAAACCGGTTGCATAGAGAGAACTTGGCATTCAGAAACAGTGAATCAATTAAAGTTGTAGATTTTGTTCAAATTAGTTTTATTTATTACATAGGTGTAATTTTCATCATGTCAAGGCAGAAGATCCATCAATTAGTTTTAATATCAACTTACTTGATGAAATAACATAAATTTACTACTTAATTCAGCTCGATTTATGTTTATGAAAATACAATTAAATCCATCTCTTTTGAACAATTTAAATTCAAATTAATCAATATTTAAAAACAAAAATCAAAATCTTGCAAGGAAATTTTAGTATCTGCTTGCTAACAGTCTGAAAGGATGATGATCATCATCTTGTTGTTACCAAGAAAGTGAAATTTAGGATAGAAACAGATGTTTGAAGATCTAGTTACTAAACTTCCTGCCAAATAAACTGTGCCTTACTTAAGCATTGAATTAGTTATTAGGTACTATCGAATTTCAGACTGCTAATGCTGTAGTTACTTACTTGAAATGAATATTTTCTCTATCTCAAGGTGATCATAACAACGTAAAATAAATAAAATACAATCAATTATACAATAATCTTCCTAAATATTATATTAGCAAGTAAGACTCTTAAAATTTCATAAAACAAATGCTACAAAACCGGTTGCATAGAAAAAACATGGCATTCATAACCAGTGAATATTAGAATGTAATGGATCTGGACAATATCTGCAAATAAAGTTGTAAACTTTTGTTCAAATTAGTTTTATTTTTTAGAAAGGTGTAATTTTCCTCATGTCAAGGTAGAAGATCAATCAATTAGCCTTAAATTGCAAGTTACTTGATAAAATTTCGCCTATAATTATCAAAACTATAAACTGGACACTGTAAATGCATAAAAAAGGATTTTGGTATTTGAACTTGTACATTTTCCATAGATAGAACTTGAGATCAATGCTTTTTCTTTTGAATGGCACTGGCATTAACCCTTTCAGCCAGCTAGTGATATAATCTTGTTTTACAACTCCGACAGGCTTACAAAACAAAGATCAAAGTTCAACTTTAATTGCCTCTATTAGAAATAGTTATACCACTGCTATAGTCGGGCTGCTTTATTTATGTCTTTAATATTATATAATTAAAGAGAGTATCTAATGTAGTCCATAGAAAAGTCTATTTCGCACATACTAATATTTAGTGCATATCAATTAGTATGTGTTATTGGCTTTCCTTCTCATTATATTCTTCGCACAGATCTGATTTACCTTAAGATCAATATTTAAAAAGAAAAATCTCTTTTCTGCAGAAGAATTTTGTATAGAAACCGTGCATCAGCAATTAGCAAGATTTTAGAGCATTTCTTTTAATTGATTCAAGTTTATGGTTTGTATTAGAGGTTGAAGTTCTTCTTCTTCTTCTTCTTCTATGGGCACTACAGACCGAGACGGTCCATGGCCAGCTCTATGCGGGTATACCACTCAACCCTACCATTCACCAGGTGGGCCCGCAAACCTATCTTTCTCATATCCGCCCTCACATTGTCCACCCATCTGGTCTTCGGACGTCCCCGGGGGCGAGAGCCGTGCCACTATCCTTTTAGCACCTTTGTTGCTATCCTTTCCTCGGACATCCAGCATATATGCCCATACCATTTCAGCCGCTGGGCCTTCACAAACGCGGTGATGCTTGGCTCCCCATACAGGGCGTACACCTCTTGATTTGGCCTTCTTTTCCAGCTCTGGTTTTCCCTTTTCAGCCCAAAGATCCGTCTTAGGACTCGCCTCTCGAACCTGTCAATCCTCTCACAAGCTGCCTTATTCAGTGTCCATGTTTCGCTTGCGTAGGTCACGACAGGCCTTATCAAGGTCTTATACATCTGGATCTTTGTTCCTCGGTTGACCAGGCTGCTCCTCATTATTTTATATAGACCGTAGTACGCTCTGTTTCCCGCTGCTATCCTTCTTCTGACTTCTTCTTTTTCGTCGGCTATGTCCGAAATGATAGAGCCCAGGTAGGGGAAATTGGAGACAACCTCGAACTCGTAATCCCCAAAGACGTAATACGTCGCGGGATGCACCAGAGGCTTCCTCCTAGCCACCAGCACTTTCGTCTTTCCCTCATTAACGCGGAGCCCGACGCGCTTGGCTTCTCGCTCCAGCGTGACGAAGATACTTTTTACGGCTGCCAGGATCTACCAATGATTACCACATCATCCGCATACGCCATGATCTGAGAGGTGCGATCAATCAGCGTGCCATTGAGGTCCATCTCAAGGGTCTTGCATACCTTGTGCAGCAGACAGTTAAACAGGAGGGGCGACATCGGATCTCCTTGCCTGAGCCCGTTTCCGATATCGAAAGCGTCCGAAAGAGTCCCGCTGGAGATAACTAGTCCTCTAGAACCTCGCAGTGTCATTTCAAGAGGTTGAAGTTAGTAGTTTTAAATACTGAAACTGGATGAAAAATTGTCACTGCAATAAGTAATAGCTTAACGTTGCTTTGTTTAACATTGAGTTAAGTTTCATAAAATCTCATGCCCATGGAATGTATGACACATTTAATTTATTAGGCCAGAAATGTATTAATACAGATTAATTAAGTAATTATAATTAATATTGATTAAGTAATTAGTTACCAAAAAGTATGTTAATATGTATGTCTATAAATAATAGTTACTTTAAGTGACATAGAAGTATCAATTTCAGGAATGCTGCTCTACCTTTTTCTTCCTTTTTACTTATCTTCTTTTTTGTCATTTTACTGACTTTCTTAATTTTTGTCAACTTTCAAGCCGTTTTTGCTAAAGTTTTTTTTGTTGTCACATCTAGATACACTCGTCAAACCACTTATGTTTCATTAGCGCAAGCTGCTCAAGACATTCTTATCGTTTCTATGAAACATTTTAGTTTAGAATAGTTTTTGGTTATCTTTAAAGTAAGTAAGAAAGCTGTTCACCTTTAGTTTTTATGTCCTAATTTGACACAGAATTAATTAATACTTTGAAATATATCTTAAACATTGAATAAACGAAATTCGCCATTCTTAATGTTTCAATAAAATATTTTTTTTTATTGTTCAGAAAATCAAACAGTTTATTCTGTTTCTCTCGAACAGAAAACCAAAACTCTAAGAATAATGAAGTTTAAACTGATAATGCTTTGTTAAGTTATCAATGCAATGATAGATTTGGAAATTTTCCTTGAATCAATCTCCAGTAAATCCCTGGTTCCAAATAATAATCCTCTTTAATTAAGTGAATCCAGTAATTAAAAATTTTATATATTGGTTATATTATGCTAAAATTTGGAAATGAAATATGTCTATTATCTTATATATTCACTGCTGTTTTTGATGTGACATACAATTATTTTTCTTGGATTATTTAGATATACAAATTGGTGTATTAGATTGATGATAGGATAGAATATAAAAATGTTTTAAAGAATTCAAAAGGATTTTGTTAATGTTTCTTTCAAGTGACATAACAGAAATATTATGTTAGAAATAATGATTTATTAGATTATTTAGATGTACAACAAATTGCATTTAGCTTTGTGAATCAGACTGATGATAGATTCTGGCATTAGCCTTTCATTATTTGAATGAAATTTGAGTTTAAAATGGCTAAGTGATTATTTCTAACATAATTTAACTATCAACCAAACTGAACAAGGAATAAACAACATAATCATATTATAATCAAACTTAGCTAAAAAATGGTTGGACTAAAGATAGTTCTTTTGGGCTTTTAATACATGTAGTATTTTTATTTAAGCCACTAAATTGAATTTTAGTTAGGTATCTGTCTCTCATATCCCTTATACTAGAGTTTGATAAATACGTTACCAGATGCCGTTCATAGATAGCGCTCAAGGCTTGAATTACAGTTCTATAGATAGATGGAGTAGGTTATTTACTTATTATATTACTCTTTGTTGGAATAGGTAACTGCCGGTTTATGCCGAAATTTTTTTTTATATTCTAAAACTTAATTCTCATTTCAATCATAATATGAGCATTTCAAGAAAAATAGACCGACAGCTATTATTTTCTAAAAATTACCTTAGTAGGTACAACTGAATTGTTTAAGAATGGTTTTGAATAATGAAGAAATAGACTATTTATCATACATTTAGTATAAGATGCTACAATTTAGAAGCTAAATAAAAGATCTTTGAGGCTTAGTCACGTAATTTTACATACTATCTACATAAAAGGCATTAGCATTTGGACTAACGGTAAGTGAATATAGCTGATAAAAATATATTATTAAAATCACCCATATCAGTAATATGCAGTAAAACTTTTATTACATTTGTTTGTCTACTAGCACTTTTTGATACACCCCTTAATAATCATTATTAAGGCACTGGCATAACACTTATGCTCACAAACTTCCACTTACATGGTATACCTTCATCCAAATATATTGAAGGCAAGAAAATTATATCGTAAAAATACCAACTGTAGAGAAAATTAGTCAATTGGATGTAGAGACATGCAATAACCTAAAATCGCTTCAGTATTGCACGCTATTTATGAAATTTGTTGCCGTCCTTCCATTAAGTCAAAAAACAAATACTGAAAATCTATTCGTATTATTGCCTAGAATACAAGGAATTTTGTTTTTAGGCGTATCTTTTTTAAGGATATAAATTTCGTTATTACAATTTATAGAAATTCTGAGACTTCATGACAATAACCTTGTGTGAAAAGTGAAATTGAATACAATGAACATCAGTCTTTGACAGATCATCAGTTTCGTTCCTCGTGAAAGAAGTTTGGATGAAACAATAGTTAATATAGTTTCCCAAAAGCACATTCATTCGCATAATGAATTAAAATATCCTAAATGTCGCCTAATTAATTTATGGGAAATGAAGAGATTTATAGTAACTAAGAAGAGTCCATAAGCTGCGCCAATAAACATGTGATTATTCATTTAAAGCAGATAAAACCATAAAATTGAATAATCACAAACCTATTCATTTATGGATCTGTCCAAATTGATCAGATTACAATGAAGGGTAGAAGAAAAATCTTTAAAGTCTTTTACGTTAACTCTCCTTAAAATGAGATGTAAATATGATCTCAAATCTCAATTAAGTTCCTTAATAAAAAAAAAAATTCTCTTGTTCATTCCTTTTGATAATTGTAATTGATTTTTGAATTTAAGGCGCTACAACATCTAAGGTCATCAGCATCTGGACCCTTCTCAGTGAGAGTGAACTGCCAGCCTCTAGACAGTGTTCTTCGTTACAGACATCACGGGACAGTGAGCTGTAGAGCTCTTAGGAAGTAAAAAATCTAAAAGGGTAAGCACTGAACGTCAACCCGTGTTATATTTAGGAAAATAATTAATTGAAACAATATCATATTGCTATAGAAGGAGCATATAATATGTAATATAATGAGGTTCATTATAGTTTTTTCCTTTTATTTATAATTATATTTTTGTTATTGGGCATGGGAAAGCTTAAAAATCCAAGAAGAAGTTAAAAAAATAAAATGACATGAAATTGCTCACATTTAGTTAGTGTACAATTGTATTACTGAGAATAAATCACTAGAGTGCTTTATTGATCAATAAAATGAAATAAAAGTTAAGTTTCTTATATAGTCTGTTGGAATAAAAAGCATCATTCCTGAGCGTTTCTTTGCGGTTGTAATATAATTCCTTTCTCATCTTCTAAATTATTTTTTAAACTTCAAAGCTGATGATATCTTGAAATCAATTTTTCATGTATTTTGTTATTTTATCACCGTATTTCTTCAATTCATTGTAATTTTTTCAAATTCATCTATTGTAAACTTTTTTTTTTGTTTATATTGATATTTACAACTGCAAAAATACACTACAAGTTAATGTGTTAAATGGCAACTTAAATAACAGGAGTGTGGATTGGAGAAGACATCCAGCAATGGCACTCCTCTATCTTGAGTTATTCTACAAGATGGTCACGGGGCCATCTTCTATTCAGTGCCTGCGTGGATTGTCGGGAATAGTGTTTGAAGAAAGCTGGTGAATAAAAGGATTAGGATGAGCAGTTGTGGATGAATGGCTTTTAAGGAAGCGAGTTTTGGCTAGATGGTTAACGAAAGGAATGTTTAGATCAGTATGGATAGTGAGGTTAGCAACATAGTAGGGTGCATTGACAATTTTTCGAAGGATTTTTGATTGAAATGACTAGATACGACGGGAACTGGAACGCTTGGTGGTTCCCCATTTTTCTAAGCCATATGACTATATAGTCTCAGTAGTAGTAGGTAGAGAAGTCCTGTATTTTGTGTTGTGAGTTTGGATCGTCTGTCTAGTAGTCTTAAGAGTTATCTGAACCGCCTGTTTAGTTCAAGTCGTTTGAGTCTAGTGTGGGGATTCTATTGTAAACTTGAATTTATTATTATTATTATAATACTAGTTGGCCAATAATATATATACATGTATAAAGAATATTATTTGATTAAATTTCGTTAGAACGTAAAACATAACATTCATTAGCTTATTAGGCTAATGGGTGTATGTAATGATTATATTACCGCTACAGTTTTTTTGTAAGTTTTTGCAAGTATGATAATTAGGTTTGCCTATTGTTTTATGAATGAAGTAGGTGAAATACTGTTTCAACGTTCATTTGTATATATTATACTAGTACGTGTTTATAATTTTAGAATTTAAAGTTATCACATACATCCTCTATGAACCAAAATATAACTCTGCCTATGAACGTTAAGGGCAACTAAATGTCGAGTGAAATTCCAAGTTTGAAGAAACGTTTTCAATTATAAATTTGTATTAACAACACTAAGAAAAAGTCGTGTGAGTATTTCACGTTAGACTTTTATTTTAATGTTGCTATTCAATTATTATATATTTTCCTTCATTTGAAGTATTTTTCTGAAATAATTTATTTTCTATGTGTTTTGGCTTAGTTTCCTTGTAAAGGCAGTTAGAATTTATTTCATAGGAGCATACGTGCAATATATTTAAAATAATAAAGACAAGTTAAGAGTTGAGATTATGCAAGTGAAAGAGTATTGTCTAAAAAAAGCCCGAAATTCATTCGTCTTATTTATATCAAATTACTTTATTCCGTTTCTTATTTCATTTTTTGTGGAAGGACAAAAAAATTCTTTTATTTTTATTTTCCCTCTCCTTTAGAAACTTTTGCAATTGGCTGAATTTCAGGATATAGTTCATGATAACCTTCCCCCTCTGTGTGTAACCCACCCAAAAGAAATGATAAGAGTTTGAACAGCTGATGGATATTTCTTAACTTTCAGCACTGGCAGATTAGTAGAAAAAGACTAAATGTTTAAGGTAAAATATGATATAGCTTAAATATATAGTGAAAGTTTATTTTTACTTTTTAGAATTAATTTCTTTAAAGTGTGTCCGTTCATAGCAAACTTCTTTTCCTTGATTCTAGACCGGTTTCGTATTTTCTTCTATTGTTAGAATCTGGTACATCAAGCTCGTGTAGAAAGTTCATGATAAGTTCTTTAATGTATGAACGTTATCTATAAACAAAGATGATTGAAGAAAATCTGACACCGGTCAAAATCTTTGAACAGAAGAGGCTGTACGCTATGACGGAGACAATCTTAGATATTGTCCAGCGTTCAAACCCAACCATCTGTTCAATTAATTTCTTGTCGGATATAAAGAAGGCAAGTCCCAAGAATCGCTTTATTATTTTTTGTGTCTAAAGTGAAGTTTAAAACTTTGGAATTTCGTTTTTATACTCTATAGTTTTCTTTATTTAGTTTTGAATAAATTAGTAACATTCATTTCAATGAGTTATAAACCAACAATAAAGAAAAAACAAATATATTACATAATGACATCATCCATATCATTTTTAACTAGAATTGATCTTCGTTTGAAAGAGAAATAGTGGGCGTCGCCCACTGATGCCATTCACTTATCTACCGGTGAGTGCCCTTGTGGATGACTTCATAATAATCCTTAATGATCGCCTCTATTATATTTGAAATGTTGTTCATATTTGAACTAAAGTGTAATGATATATGATTTGCTACTGTATTAACTAGGGAATATTTAAGTATTTGTTTCTTTTGATTCATTGGTTTTTTTGACTAAGGTCTATTTATAAAATAGCTGTGATAATTATCTTTTCTTCAGTCCATAAGAAGGGGAAAATTATTGTTTTGAAGTTCAACTTACCTTGCAGGGTCTTTTGTCAACATCATTGGATGGATTTAGTCACAGTTAATTCATAATCGGATAACAATGTTAAACTGTTAAGACTTATAATATATTACGAGTAATTTAAAAAGCAAATTCTGCGTCCTTTATTTAAAAAAAAAAGAAAACCATGCCTTCAAATCAGGTATAATGAAACGTAATTTCCTCTTGCCACAGAAAGTGAAATTTTGAATATAGGTCAAAATTAAATGTTAAAATTGGTCCAATGGTTAAAGTTTCTTTTCTCTTCAAAAAAATTTATAACAGATCACAAACCATGATATGAAAGATTCTAAAAGTTTCCTTCTTCAATTTTAACATAATTTTGTTCAATTTTTGTGAAGAAATTGGTTTCAAAAGCCAACATGTGAATCAAAATACAACTATGTTTACAATGTATTTTATGTGTAGAATTAGTGTATTTTCTTTTTTTATTTATGAATTTTCTAATAATTTTCTCAAACATTTTTCAGGTCAAAACTATAGTCGCTGAATGATGATGATAGCTTAAAATTAAAATAAGGTATGTGAGATTTGAATTGATTAAAGTTTTGGAAGTTTGTTTTATCTAAAAGCGATAAACATATTTGGGTTGACACTTTTTTTTTTTTTTTTTATTAAATTTTTATTTTAAATAAAGTTTTAGTGATGTTTTAAACATTAATAATTTTATGATAAAGAAAGTAGAGAGGTTATGGATAGCATTCTGGATCACCTCTGCATTCAAAGGACATTTTCCAGTCGTATTTTCGGTGTGATATTTTTTTTTTTTATGCTAATTTATTTAGTTCATGTTAAAAGGTTCAATAAATAGTTAATTCAAAAGCTGAAATAATGAAAGGTTCGATATTTTTTTGGACCACTTTTTGGTCTGTTTTTTTTTTTTTTGTCTTTATAGAAAAAGATAAAAGTTTCCTGTGGAATTCTGATTTCTTAAAATCCGTTTGTCTGCATAAAAGGAGGTAACTAGTTCTGTTTGACCTCTTTCTGCCAAAAAAAAAAAAAACTGTTTAATAATTAATTACTTTTTTGTCCGCTTCAAACAGTTTAGAAAAATATTCTGTTTGAAGTGTGTTGATGTTAACTCTTTTCTTCTCTCTTTTATAACTGATAGTGCAAATGTTGCAAGATCTGCAAAATATTATGTATCCTCTTTAGATACCTCTGAAGTACTGTTTTTCAAAAGGTTTTTTTTTTTTGGTTTTCCACAGAAATTGTTCCCAAGTTTTTTTTAAATAATTTTTAAACATTTATCTGGGAAATTCTAGGGAAGCCAGATTTGTTATAAGTTTTCTTATAAAAGTGCCATTTCAATATACTTTACGCATTCTACACTTATAGCAAATCAAAGACATTTTGCATCTGCTTACAAAATTAACGAGTTTGAAGAAAACTGGTTCGACAGGAAATACAGCCCTGATTAAGGATTTTTCAATATTTTCCCCCCATTTAAAGAAACAGAGCTTCACTAATTTGTATTAAATTTGGCATAAATACTGCTCATATTTTTAGGTCTCCTATTTTTGTTTCAAAAATTTTTTTTTTTTGTGAGTGGGGAAGAACTGTGAATATTAAATTTCCCTCTCCTATTTCATTATAAAGTGAGATAACTGATTACCCCCTCTTTTTCTGGGTATTTAATGTTAAGCATCAATTAAATTTGTATTTTATAATCCATGTTAAAAGAAAGTTTGTTATGTAGTTATGAGAAGTGTAGTTAGAGGGAGTATCATCGTGTCAGTGTATATAGGAGATGTTTTCAATAATTGTGAACGACGTTCGGAAAGTTCGGCATTCCTTTTGTTTCAATGAACACGAGCGATTGTTGCCGTACTGTATAGGGGCAATGTTTTTTGACGGTTTGATATTAAGTATTTAGAACGGCTTTTTTAAAATTAATTTTATTAACTAGTTACGGCAGCCAGATCCCCATGTTCTTCGTTTGAGATACTTTTTCTAAATTTGCATTTAATAACAATAAATTATAATAATAGTAACACTCCTTTCCGAGATGTACATCTATTATATTTGACTGTCCATTACTGGAGAGAAGTCGAGCCTAGTTGGCCCGGCACATGACGCTCGCTACAAGGGGAAAGTTGGGCGATTCCAAGAAGCAAATTAATTCAAGAAAATAACATTCAAATATTTATTAATGTTGTAAACAACATTAATTTCATACAATTAAATAACTTATAAACTGTTAATCTTATCTGCACATATTGTCATTGTTAATTTCTTCACATTATTTTATTTGTCAACGCCATTACTCATACTTAGTTTAATTTGTATTTATTATTTGCCATCTAAAATTATTTAATTTTCTTTTCTTATTCTGTGTATATATTTATTTAAGTTACAGTTTATACTAATTTACTTTATTATATGCAGTAACATATTAATGCTGACAGTAGGAAAATAATCCATGTCAGGTCAGCGTTTTCCTTTCTTATGAATCAATATAACCTCAATGCAGCCAGATTCTCGCAATAGCGTAACACATGCTTAAATATCTCTACGACTCGTGACAGTCGCTTTAAGGTTTAAGCATACTTTTAGATTGATTTTTTTTTTTTGAGGTTCTGAGGAATCTGTGACAGATTTCAATATTATTGTAATACACATGCTTTTCATCAATGTGTATTGATGAATACACATGCTTTTTCCTGCCAATTGTACCTTACGACCAAAGAAATACATCTCTATTGGTGGAGGCCAGTTCGACCAAGATCTGTAATTAATGAGGAGTAAAATTTATAATAAAATAGTACTTTTCTTCTTATTCAATCAAAAAACCGTTATAATATCATTTTGAAATTTCTTATAAGAATCATGCTTTCAATCATAACTTGTAAAATATTACTCACAGAAAAAACAGGTTAATGTAAATTTTTCTTACAAAAAATAGAGGAATCTATTTCTTAAATAAAAAAACCACACCTCCCCATTTGAAAAAATGAAGTTAGTGCCTGTATCTCGCTTCTTGAAGCATTAAAACAAATTTTCAAATTAAATTTGGTTTTCTAACAAAAAACTATGGGGGCACGTATTTTTTAGTTTTTTTTCTAGCTATCTTAGTTTCCGAGAAAAAGTCGTTATCCATATACCTTGGGACACCCTGTATATAAGACGATCGACTAGTGGCAAATATCGACTGCTTAGGATCAGACAGACGTAGCTACAATTTTATCATTTCCGGGTACTATATTACGTTTATACTCACAAGAAAAGTCATACCTTTCTTAGGATCAAACAAACATATATGTCTCTATTTGTGTTCTGTAACAAATTCTTCCAATTTATAACTACAAGGTATGCATTTTTATTGTTAGCAAAAAAACCTTAAAATAGTAATAATTCAAAACAGCAGTTTTATAGTTCCATCGGTCTGAACATATGCAGTCGATATGCCAGGGAAATATGGGTCATGAAAAAAAAATGTGGAAGGAATATGATCAATGGTGGATCCTCGTACAAATGCTGAACTGAGGCTTGTACTATGATGAAGATCTCATAGTGTTCATTAAAAAAGATAGGCTTAGGTGGCTGGGACATGTGAAAAGTAGGATGGAGGCAGAGAGATTCCCCAGTGGGGAAAACCCCGCTTGAGGTGGATGACGATTCGGAGGAAGATGTAAGGCGAATGGTAGGAATGTGGAGAAGAAGGGAAAGAGTGGGAGGCAGGGATGGCATCGTTGAGGAGGCCCAGGTCCTTCTATGGAAGATATATTTTCATGTCTAATTTTATCTGTTTACCAAAATTTTGGCTTGATATAATCCCCCTGATCCACCCCATTTGACTGTCATTACCCAGAGAGCGATACTGACAAATCTAATTTACCAGCTGTCTTTTGTTGCTATCATAACATTGGTTTGCTCTAAAAAAGATATCTAAAATGGATGATATGATTGTGTGTTGGATTTGAACAAAATGACAAGATTAAATTCAAGATTCAATTTTTATTTTTAACCTACTCTCTTGAAATTCCAAAGTTTTGAAACAATTAAGGACTAACTTTTTCTTTTATATCTTCTGCGTATTGTTATTTACAAAAAAAAAAAAAAAACGAAACGAACAAAATCAGAGCGGAAGTAGAAAAATTAAAAAAATTATAGTGAAATACAGTTGAAACAGAAAAGAGTGCAGTCTTAAAGTTAAATAGAGGAGATAGTAGGAGCGGCGACAACTGTAAGCAAGAACTTGTACACCCCACTCTTAATACAATTTCTTAAGGACCTCTCACCGTACCCATTCTGTACCTAGACTTGGCACAGTGAGGACCATGTCTTGCACATAGTATATATCAGTGTGTTGGTTTCTTTTTCTAATCCTATAATATTAACCGGTTTTTCAACAAGAACAACAGAGATCAGTGACTATTATCAAAGTGCATTTTTTTTTTTTTAAATTTGTTTTCTTTTGTGTTTGTCTTTATAATAATTCGGTTAGATATAAGAGAGTTTTCTTTTGTAATCGGTTAAGCAGAGATAGCTGCAACAAGTGTGCTCTATAGGACAGCATGCTGCAGCCGAGATCCTGTTGGATCTTCGTCGTTATCCTTGTGGCTAACATTGCCTCAGGTAAAGATTTATTTTCATTTATTTATTTTTTTATTTTTTTAACAATTACTAAAAAATTAGGCCAACTTTTCATAGTAGTTAATTACTTTCAAATTAAATAAATTTTATCAAGGACACCACACTGAATGGTACTTTCAACCGGATAATGGTTAAGTTTTATTTTATTACATCATTATAATTTTTTTGGACAAATCTCCTGTATATAAACATTTATTTAAAACAAATTTATGAATTTCGTTTTTCACGCTGTAAAAAAAAAAAAAAAAAAAAAAAATTAGAGATTTTAACGCGTCGACAAGTTAGAAGAAGTTCTCAGAAGGATGCTTCTCATTACTGCAAGAGGAAGTGTGGGTATTTGTGACAGATTTTCGAAATTTTAATTTACACCGGAAACGATAATTTGACGCTTCCTTGCCCTTCTTAGTTTTTATTTATTTTTTTTAGAAAAGCCTGCGATTCAGTTTGGGAAATAGCATTATTCAAAAACGACAAATCATAGTGTATTAGTTGACCGGAAGTAATGATTTACTGTTTTGCTTTTT
>JAAEAF010011998.1:0-17934 GCA_011037195.1 Triatoma infestans | reverse complement strand
AAAAAACTGTCCAGTAAAAGCGCACTTCCAGTTTACTAATTTCTTTAAAACTCAGAATTGGCCATCTATTTATTTCTAATTAATTTTCTTTGGATGATAGAATTGTATAATCAAGAATTGTATATGATAGCACTTTAGATAACCCTACCCCACCTAAAAGTGCCCTTAAATGAATTTTCCCAGAGAAATGTTTTATATAAAAGTTGTAGATCTTTGTATGTTTAGTTTAGGTAAGAAGTTTCAAGAAAATCGTCAGAGCCATTTTTAAGAAAAACGCAAAAAAGTAAAAAAAAAAAAAACCAGTAAAGTGGTACTTCCGCTTGAGGAATTTTGACAGATAAGTACAGTCAGATCCCATGGTGATATCTAAACGGAATATCAAGTTTCAACTTTCTGCGGTTTTTCGTTTTTGAGCTATGCTGTTCACATACATACATACACACACACACACACACAGATCACTTGTTTGGACTCAGGGGACCTCAAAACGGATATTTCCGGTGTAAACTCGATATCGAAAATTTAACACGATTATAAATAATACTTCCTCTCTTACTAGGAGTATGAGAAAGTAAAAAATTAAACTGTCATTACACTTATTTTAGAATTTTAGAATTATAGTATTTAATGAAGACTTTTCGAGAAATCCAGTAGATTATTATCATTATTGTTCGTCTGTGGAGAGGGACCACACCCTACGCCATCCAAAGCCTCTATAAGAGTGGTCTGGCATGAGCCCTATTACGTTAGAGGTGTCTCCTTAAATCACAATGCCCAGAAAGGGAACCAACCGGATGCTTCAGAAAGGTCCGTGAAAGTCACAGCAACATCTCTCTAATAACCCTATCTGGACTTCCAATGAGCATTTTAGACTGCCGACAACCACTAAGCTTATCCATAGGGATGGTTGCTGTGAAACTATCCATGACTTGAAGCTTAACAAATACAGCAGGCCAGGAAACGATGAAAGGGAGAAAGGCACCTAATTTGGCAAACCTAACCATATCCTCATTCCCGCTAAATAGTTAAAAGCTTATAATCCTTTGCTAATAAATGCCTGAGTTTTCCAAACAATTATAATTCTTTCTATAAAAAAAAGAAAAGATTTAAGAACAGATAATCTTCTGTCCTGTTCGTGCAAAAGAATGATGGAAAATTAAAAATAACTTTTATTACTCGGGGCTTTATTAGCCCTCTGGCTTGCAAAGAGGTCTGTTCCTAAAGAAACAATCATAAAATTGACAAATTTTCTTTAAAATTGGCTACTGTAGTTCAGAAAAAAGCGCCAAGAACATTGGCAATTTAACATCACAAATATCTTAGGAGTCCGCAAAAATATTTCAAATTAAAGTAATAAGTTTATATCTGTGCAGCTAAGCTTTCCAACTTAAAGAAAATCGTTGTGGCCATCTTAATGAACTTCCCAAAAAACTAAAAAAAAAAAACCTAGATTCACCCTTCCGCTTAACTAATTTTCCTGCTTCCTACAATATTTCGTTCTTGTGGTATTTTCTATTTTGTTTCAGAGCATTAGGTAAAAACTTTTATTTGGAAATTCGCTCTTTTTCGAAAATTTGATGCAGTCGCAATACTTCATTTTATTAGGAATAGGAGAAAGTAAAAAAAAAAAAACGTTCCTTGCTAAACAGCATTGCTAGTAGCATTCATCATACCTGAAGGATAGCTCGAGGCCATTGATGATTCAGATGGCGTCAAGGGATGGTACCTACAGCTAAGAGACTGTACAAAGAGATTTAAAATATATATACTTATATGTTATTTACTTTGCGCTATTTTATTTTTAGCAAGTTGTTATACAAAGGGATGTTGAGATCGTTATGAAGGCAGTGAGGATAACAACATAGTAATCTGTTGAAGTAGCATAGGCTGGAATGTTTGTAAAATTCGATGTTCGCTGGCTTGATTGAACACAACTTTCACCAATTCCTTAAGAGTTAAGTAGGTATCCGATGCCATGGTCTATAATAGGACCATGATCTAAAGTCTCTCTAAATTATCGCCTTGTTTCCGCAAACTATTTCAATACTTCCTCTTATAGAAAATAATTTGAAATCTTATACCAGTATTCTTATTATTAAAATGCAAATGAAGGAAAATAAATAAATAAGTTAGCAGCTTAATTTCACCAAAATAAATGTAGATCTGGAAAAGTAAATCCTTCTTGCAGCCTTGGATCAAAAGCAAAAGATGTTCAAATATGATTTAAAGTAGATGTGATAATGTTTGAAATGATCAAGATTGGTTGGAACAAGATTTTATATTATTGAATCAAATGTTTAACTTAAATTTTACTTATCTTTCAACCATTTAGAAATTGTAAGAATAAATTTTAAATTAAAATATTTAATTGTTTACTTTTATATTATAATAAAGGCCTGCAGTAAGATACAATTTTAAGTCAATATATTAATTTATTGAAGTAAATTGATCTGAATAAGATTACCCTCTTAGGTAATTAAGTAAGTTGTAAGTTGTAAGTCCAAATAACAGTTAATTCAAAAGCTGTTACCCATGAAAATACCTTACCAGACTACCATAGTCTAGTTAATCAACAACTATTAACAGCTGGATTCGAGAATAGAGAGACTTGTCCTTTATTCCAACTAACCAATTAGCTTGTCTCTGATTCAATAATTTGCCACCAGGTGGCAGACCAAGTTCGTAAACTAATGCTAACATGTTCCTAACCTCAATTGGTTTATTCCTTAATAATTTGTTATAGAGTCCATTATTTGTTGTTATTTTCTATAGTTAATAATTCTAAAAATATTCTACAAATTTCAGAAAATGTTGATTAACATAGAATTTACTGGTTACAGCATTCTTTTAAGTTATCAAATATCTAATAATATAGGTAAGCAATTTTCTTTCTTCTTCGGTTTTTATTTGTTATAAGTTAATTAAATATTTGTTTAATAATTAATATTGGGGTAAATTTGTAAACAACAACAACTTTCATATAATACAGTAGAAAAGGCGAGTATTTTGGAACTGAATGATGAAGTAGAAAATATTTACTTGCTTGGAATTTTCTTAAATCTACAGTTCATTTATTTTCCTTTTCAACTTTTACAATTCTTTACTTTTTTACAATAATGAACAATTGAGTAATTTTGTTTTTTTGTAATAGTTTATTAAAAAATGAAAAAGTAGATAGTCTTCACTACTTTAGTTGTGATATCCAGAACTCTGTGTAAGAAAGAACAATAATTCCACCTTTTTAAAGAGCTTGTTTAGTATTAATGAGGACTTTCAGCAATGAACAAAGAATATCAGGTTTCGGAACAAAGAATCTAGGGCCAAAGTCGGGAGATAGAAACCTGTACCACATTGACGATATAACCTCTAACCAGTGGCGAAATTCTGCGAGAAGTTGAATTGTAATTTGGGAGATAATAAACGTTATTTTGGTAGGTTTATGACCAATAAAACTGCTTGGCGAATATCGTGCTAAGTTTCAATTACAAAATATTATTCACAGACTTAATGCTAAAATTATTGAACTGCATTTCCAGATCAGAAAATATATATAAATAAAATTAATCTCTATTAGATAAAGCAAAGATTAAACATATAATTAGAATGCCATTTTAGTTTATAAAATTGTTACACTTTTAAATCCTACTACAATATGTTCATTTTTAGGGGGAAAAAAAGTTAGTGATAAAAGAATGTTCTTATATCCGTCAGGTTGTTATGATAAACTTCTTGAAAGTAAAGCTAATACAGTGACTTTAACCGTCAAACAGTGACTTTAACTGTCTCCACTTTTCTAGCTTGTTAGACTATATAAAACAATTTTTTATTTTCTTTTTCACTCTTAGGATAAGTTTTTTTTTTTGTTATACCTGTCAGCTTCTAATGGTGTATCTGACGGTTAAAGAAACGAACCAAGTTCACCGAGTGGAGGGGGGTCTACAGGAAAGTTAACGAAAATAGACGTATTTTCAATGGGTTTTTCTTTTTCTCTTTTTTAAAGGCCACTTTTGCTTTTTTAAGGCTTCTTTATCTTTTGCGTTTTTTTTAAACTATATTTTAGAAAAAATTAATTATGATTCTTGTTTAAAGGAATAAAAAATTCCATTTACAACTACAATATTATTGAAATATTTACATATACCTCCTCCAATCAATGAACTTTTTATTAACCATCCTATTCAGAAACAAATTTAGGTATAATTTATCAAAACGTTCAACTAATTGAAGATAATAGAGGCGATGTTGCAATTAGAATGAGATTACGTATTTGTAAATGAAGAAAGTAAATGGAACTTTTGAACTTTAAAATAGAAAGGGCATTTGCTTTCCATCATCTGACTTTCCATCAAACTTTTTTTTTATCTAAATCATAAACTTAATGATGGAAATTTTTTCATATTTAATATTTCATCAATTTCAGAGATATACTTTTTTTCGATGAATTTGAGAAAAAATAATCACCAACTTTAGTGAAAATTTTATTTTAAATATCTTCTAGTAATAAACCACAGAACTTTTTTCCTAATTGAGAAAATTTTAAGGAACAATAACAAAATGGAATTAACGGGATGTAATTATTTATTTACGTGATGGGACGATTTTTTTTTTTTGAGTTCCTTTCATGCTGAAAATTGGGACTACCGGCCGCATGTTATTCACAAATATGTTGGGCTTTTACATGTTGCAATTTGTTTCATATAAAAATTGTTACGGACACTCTCGGACCCATATTCTGAGAGTAACCAATATTTAGTATTTTCTTACTAACAATTGACTTATGTGTTATAGTTTTATCTGACGTACTTGGGTCCAATCAAAAGTATCTACTATATAGAATATTTAGAACCTATTGAGGAAATGGAAGTAATCTCTGGATTCGACATGTTGCAGAGGAAAGGGTATGTACAAAATAACCTTTTTGATTCAATACAACTCAGAGATGGGAGTTGTTGACATTCTGGTCTCTGGTTGAAGTAGAAGCTGCATAAGCTATTGACCGCCGGGTTGAAGTAAGAAATAATTGGCGAAACTTATATTTACAAATGCTTTAAATATGGCTGTTATCACTGAATAGCTTTTACTTAAAATAATGCAACCATAAAAATATTCCATTCATCTGCGTGCAATATAGTCTCGAGAATTAACTCTTTCTTGCGAATGCCAAAAAAATGGTGGACATTGATCAGGATGAAGTTGTTTATTTGTGCAATCACACAAAGAAAAATGTGATGAACCACTCAGCGGAGTCCCTCAAGATTGTAGTGTCCAAGGTGTGTAATAAATGGTTGAAATAAAAATTGATTTGAATATGAATTCTCTGCCTTTAAAAGATTAATACGTTCTTGAATGTAAAACTATATATAATATGAAAGCTATCCAGTTTTAAAGATATCATTCTATGAGGCCGATCTCTCCTGTTCTATTTCTTCAAAAATCCAATTACTTCAAGAATAATGAAAATAAAATTTCTCACTCTTTCATACCACTATTATACTTAAACACCAGGAAGTAAAAACTCTACAAGAGTTGATATTAAATCCTTGTCGGTTATCTCTGGAAGGAAATTTTATTGACAATAATCTTTATATGAAAAACGGTGTGCGAATGGAGAATGTGTGGAAATATAGAGAGTGAACATCTCAGCATGGTATCCATATTATTACTACTACCACTTCTTCAGATAAAGGTTCATGGATGATGATGCGTCTCCACAGAGCCTAACTGACAACAGAAAGTAGGGGTATAAAACTTTACGACTTTAGTAGGTCTTTTCTTCCCGAGTTGTGTTGGATAATATTTATGGCAATATTGGATAACACTCATTTTTTTCCCCCAATATATAATATATGTCTCGAACTGATCTTTACTGCTCTTTCATTGTCATTGGCTGACCTCTAAGCTGAAGTTTTTGGATTAAATCATGTCTAACAGCAGATAGTTCTATAATAATTATTATTGAGTGAATCTTGATGATTAATATCCATTAATTCATTACAGTATTATAGTTGGGCAAAATCTAGTTGCAACAACAAATTATAAACTACAATTTCATTAGTTGAAGTGTAGTTTCAATTAACAACTACAAATGTAATTGTAGTTGTTGTGGTGGTAATGTAATTGTAATTGTTTTTGCAACTTTATTATATTCTTGAAACTCGTAACTTTTATATAGTTATATTTGTAATTAGTTACGAAAATTACAACTATAACCACTTAAATTTTCCTTTTTTACTGTGTGTACCGCATATGTGGCAAAAATATTTAAAAAAAAAACGAAAAGTCGCAGGAAGTTCAAACTTGATATTCCATTAGGTATATGGATCTCGAATCCGCATCTGATTTGAAGATTTCGGGCAAAATCCATCAAGCGGAATACTTTAATAAATCATTTTTTTTTTTCCGCGATTTTCTTGAATCGGTTCCAATGATTTTCTTTAAACATCGGATACTATCTACATACATAAATACCTATCACTTTTGTTTGTAGCATTTTTCCGGGATAATTGATTTGGGTGGCCCTAGGCGGGAAACAATAGCATTCAGTTTTCCTCCAAAGTACAACTTCAATACAATACGAGTATGTGGTTCTAACATCTACATAATACTGACATTATCTACATAATCTATGAAAAGTGCATTCCTCCCACTTCAAGGAAAAATTTAGAGACCAGTTTGGAGACAGGGTCTATAGGGTGCCGGGCCTGAGGTTTGTCTCCAGAGGCGTCGTCATCCCAAGGATGACAAAAAGTCATCGGACTTTTTGAGCGACGTTGGCATCAGCCTCGTAGATTTGCTTCCGATCATGGAGAGTGTTATTGTGGACTCCCTGAGCATAATAATAAATAATGATAATAATAATAATAATAATAGAGTTTATTTAAAGAAACGTTTTACAATACAATAATACATGGAAACAAATAATAATTCTGAATTCAATAGAAAATAAATATTACATACTCTTTGAAGGCAATGGATTACATCCGTCTGCCGAGTTGCGATTACAAATTATTAATGGTTTAAAACTGTAACTAAATGAAGAACATATAAAAATCCCTTGAAAAACCCCTAATCCTTGAACTACAAGATTTTTTTAGAGATAATTTTCTTGGCTACTAGTTTGGTCTCCCTGAGCATAATATCCTAGCATTTACACGGGTGAACATTACGTATTACAGGTTTATTTTGCTGATTTATACAGCATTCAAATACCTTGACTTGTTTCAGTCACCCATAAGATCCCTGAAATTTTTTTTATTTTTGTTCTGTAACCAACTTGGGTTGAAACATATGTCAGAGGAGTGATCGGTAAGCTGTGTGGTTGAGCAGTCTTGCTTCATTGAAGTATTTCTCTCAATTAGAAGAAGATATTGGTATACCCCCAAAATTGAACAAAAACGGTTAACCGGAATACGTTTTTGAGATTTTAACTTTCTCTTACTCCTAGTAAGAAAAAGTATTGCGATCATGCCAGATAGAAATTGAGTTTTCACCGGAAATGTATGTTTCGGGGTCCCTGAATGCGAAAAAAATTTTAGCGAATGGTCTGTATATTGTGTGTATATTTAACAGTATATCTCAAAAATGAGAAGTCACAGGAAGCCTATACTTTATATTCCGTTTAGGCAGTGCCACCTCACCAGACAAGATAATTTCGGGCAAAATCTATCAACCAGAAGTGAATCGGACTTTACTGAATAGCTTTTTCAGTTTTTCTTGATTTTGTTGCTACCAGCGTAATCTAAATTCTTTTAAAATTGGACAACAATTCACAAAATTTAAAAAAAAAAATCTTTATTAGCATTCATATTGTATAATAAACATAGACTACTTTCATTTGGCTGCCTTGGTTTATAATTTAAGCTACAACCAGTTGCTGCCAATCTTTGTACCAAAAAATGTTCTTTCCAATAATCTTATTGGCAAGGATAAACGGGAGTCTATCTGATGGTAAATTCCATACTCTTTGTATATAAGGTCCTCACGCGTTGTGCGCTAGCGCACGTGTGCTAGAATTCGGGGTTCGATTCCCGTGAGGACAAAGTCGGTGTTGACCTAGCATTTGTGATGAAAAGTGGGAAGTTACAGTTAGCAGCGCCCTAGGTAGCGACGTGCTTACCACACGCCCTCCTACTCAAATCGCCGTCTGGCAAGTCTTGGCATTCAGGGGCTGTTGCCCGCCATAGTTTTTTTTTTGTATATAAGAGAAGTGACTTCGAAGAGTAGGAATAAATATAAATCGCTTTGTATGCTGACGGGTTTTCCTCATAGGGGCATTGTAGTCTTGAAGGGCACATTAAGAAGCTAGGCCTAGAAAGCGATAGCACTTGCTGATTCTATGAGGAGATAGAGAATACTCCAATACACCTCCTAACAGACTGCAATACTATCATCCAGAAAAAATTTGTAAACCTGGATATTTTTTCAGGATTTTCTCAAGAACAGTTTCAATATTTTCTTCTACAAGCTTGAAATAGTTTTTGCTGATAAATAACTCATAGAATGATTTTTTCGATTTAAAAATCTATCTAGGGTTAAAGTTGAATTTAGGGAGTTCTGGAAGATCTGTGACTTCAAGTAATATTAGGGATTGATCATGGTGCTTTTGGATAATTGGGCTTTATCGCATTCAATATCAGTTATTTTCTGTGTACCAACATAAATCATTACTATCAACTATATTTGTGTTAAGAGCAACTGAGGGTTTGAATAATAATTATATGTTTGAAGCAAAATTTGTACTAAACTCAGTCGGTATTGAAAATGTTTCATTTTTTTAATAGATTGTTTCAGTCCGAGGGATGTGTGTATCTGTCTGTCTGATAAACTAAATATATGATTGTACTTTATATGAGTGTAAGGAGAAGTGAATATATATATATAAAAGTAAAGTGAACAAACATCTATATTCAATGTCCGTGTGCACGATTTATCAAGTACTCGCTTGCAGCCAGCCACCAGCCAACATGCAGACTATTACGAGTGTTAGAGAGGCGGCGAATGTGTGCTACTACGTGCATGTGTATGTGTTTGTGTTTTGTGGTTCTCTTGCCACCCCCCACCCCCAAACACATATCGGTCCTCTGAACGGTTATTGGACGTGTTTCTCCATGCACTACCATACTTCCCAGCCTCTTTGTTCATCCAATCCTCTTGGATATATATATATACAGAGAGAGAGAATAGATACAGATGGTTTAGGCTGTATTTAAAGGCTGCCAAAACCACTTAGTATTTTCTCATTAGTGCTTACATTTACAGTTTGACAAATTCCAAATTCTAAAAAGATTACAAAAAAAAAATCTGGTGTAAAACACTCACACAACTTTCTCTTACTCCATTCTCAAAATTATATTGACAAATTCAATTATAGTTTTTTGTGGACACAATTTACAATGAAATTCGTCGAAAACTAAAAATCGTCCAGTAAAAGCGCACTTCCGGTTTACTAATTTTCTTGAAACTCGGAATTTCAGCCATCTATTTATTTCTAACTAATTATGTTTGGATGATAGAATTGTACAATGAACTAGGATAGCACTTTGATGAAAATCTAACCCCACTCCTCCCCTAAAAGTGCCTTTAAAAGAACTTTCCCAGAGAAAGGTTTTAGATAAAAGATGTAGATCTTTGCATGTTTAGTTTATATATGAAGTTTCAAAAAAATCGTCGGAGCCATTTTTGAGAAAATTGCGAAAAAGAGAATAAATCATTTAATAAAGTGGTAAAGTAAACGCACTTCCGGTTATCCGATTTTTTTCAAACTCGGAATTTCAACAACATATTTAATTCTAATTAACATTATTTAGATGACAGAATTGTGAAATAAACTGAAATAGCACTTTAGATGAAAACCTAACCCCACCCCTCCCCCAAAAGTGCCCTTCAGAGCATTTTCCCGGAGAAATGTTTCAAATAAAAGTTGTAGCTCTTTGTATGTGTGGTTGATGTTTCAAGTTTAAAGAAAATCGTCGGAGCCATTTTTGAGAAAATCGTAAAAAAGTAAAAAATTCAACTAGTAAAGTGGTACTTCCGGTTGAGGAATTTTGACAGATAACGTAGTGTCAGATCCAATGGTGTTACCTAAACGGAATATGAAGTTTCAACTTTGTACGGTTTTTCGTTTTTGATCTATGCTGTTCATATACATACATACATACACACACAAAGACCATTTGCTAAAAACCACTTTTTTGGACTCAGTGGACCTCAAAACGGATATTTCCGGTGAAAACTCGATATCGAAAATTTGACACGATTACAATACTTCCTCTTACTAAGTGTAAGAGAAAGTAAAAAGAAAGTAATATTGTGCTGTGAAACAATCACATGACTGTGGCTTGTAATAGTTAATACAATTATTTCGAAATTAACAACATTATCTTCAAAGTTTTTTTTGAAGAAAAATTGCATAATATAAACTTCATAACATGGAGACTCTTAACTTCTCCCAACTTCTGGCACAATGTGACGCTATTATCTAGTGAAAGTTTAGAAGGCTGGATACATATTGGATATTGGAGGAGTAAATATCCTCCCTACAATCTTCCTAGGTCTTGACATTTTTTGTAATAAAACTCAATATAGAAACAGAAATTAAAATAAAGGAATATTAACTGAATTTTTGAAATAATTTTAAAAATATTGGATACCATTGTAATGAAGATTCCAGATTTCTTTTATTCCACAAATTCTATTAGTTAGTAATAAGTTTTACAATATTATTTAGTGAAATAGAAAAGCTAACTAAAAAAAATAAAATCATAATTTCTCTTTTTACAATTTTCACTTTTATTACCTTCTTTTTCTGCTGAAAAAATTGAAGTATTTTGAACCTAAATTGGTTTTTTCATCGAAACTATTAATATCATTTTATCATCCAGTTGTAAAAGTCACAAGTTCAAACAGGCAACATAGAGTAATTTATAATCAAGGTTTATAAACTTACTGAGTACAATATTTCACATGACCGGACCATTTATAATAATTTTTTATATACATTTCAAATTACCTAAAATTTGATTAATATATTGTATAAAATACATCACGATCCATTTCTAAAAAACCATAAAAAAAAAAAAATTATATTTGTTGTGGTGGTTGGTTCCGCAGAGCTGGAAAGCATCAGAGACATTTTCCATGGTAGCCTGCTTCATTTTGTAGTCATCGCCCGGTTTCAAGGCATTCGCCCATCTTTAGGATGCGTTCGTCCGTCAGTGTGATAACACAGATTTATTTGCACAGAGCAAATTCAGTTTACACACACTTTCTGCTGAAAAAAATGTGAGTATTGTAAATCTAAATTGGATTTTTCATCGATTAAAGTAATTCTTTTAAAAAATTATTAAAATCATTTTATCAGCCAGATGCAAAAGTCACAAATTCAAACAGGCAACATAGAGTAAGTTATAATAAAGGTTGTAATCTTCTCTTGCCACTCTTATAATATTAATCAAATATCATAAAATAAAATAATATAATAAAATATAATATAATAACATAATAAAATAATATAATAAAGGATATAATCTTGTGGGAACGGCTAAGAAGTGACCTCGTGGCAGTAATTGGTCGACAGACCACAGATACGCTAGTTGTGGCTATGCTGACCAGTGGGGCCAAAAGAGTGTGTAAACAGAATTTGCTCTGTGCAAGTCTATGTTATCACACTGTCTGACAAACGCATCCTGAAGATGAGCGAACGCCTTGAAACCGGTCGATGACCACAAAATGAACACGCTATCACGGAAAATGTCTCTGATACAATTTTATATCTTTTAGTAAATTAATGTAATCAAAGTTAATCTAAAATTAATTGTATTTTGATTTTTGGGATGAGGGTAAAAAGCATGGGCGAAGAAGTCACATGGAGAAGTGGAATTTTAAGTCACATAACTCCTGACCGGATATGGTTATTTCAGGGTGTACCTGAAGAAAATAGGGAAGGCAGAGGCTGAGGAATGCCTTTATTGCACTGGCAGGGAAGGCGATGCTACCCACACGTTTTTTTCCTGCGATCTGTGGGAACGGCTGAGAATTGACCTCGAGGCGGTAATTGGGCGACAGACCGCCCCCCCAAGATACTCTAGTTGAGGCGATGGTGGCCAGTGAGGGCAACTGGCAGACTGTAGTAAGATATGCCAGGGACATTCTTCAGCGGAAGAAGCAGGACCTGGACGAGTGCCAAGTGAGGTAATACTGAGCAAAAACCCAATGGGTAAAGACTGAGGCCTTGTCCTGAAGTAGTGCTGGTCACCAATGAATTCAGGCTAGGCTTTGTAGCAGGGGCGTGTTTTAGCCGGTAGTCTAATTTGGAAGTTCGGCACAGCAGGGTCTCTGCAGGCGTTTTCAGGCATTTCACCCCTCGTAAAAAAAAAAAAAAAAAATGGTGTTAAACACACACACAACATTCTCTTACTCCAGTTTTCAAAATTGTAGTTGACAAATTTTATAATTAGTATACCAAATATAATAAAATTCGTCGAAAACTGAAAAAAACTGTTCAGTAAAAGCACGCTTCCGGTTTACCAATTTTCTTGAAAGTCGGAATATCGGCCGTCCATTTATTTCTAATTAATTTTGTTTAGATGGTAGAATTGTATAATCAATTATAAGAGCACATTACAGGGAAACATAATCCCGCCCTTCCTCCAAAAGCCCGCTTAAATGACTTTACCAGGAGAAATGTTTCAAATAAAAGTTGTAACTCTTCATATGTGTAGTTCACATTCCTAGTTTAAGGAAAATCGTTGTAACCGTTATAGAGAAAATACCAGAAAACTGAAAAATACATTTCAGTGAAAACGCACTTCCGGTCATCCGATTTTTTTCAAACTCGGAACTTCAACAACATATTTAAGTGAAATTGATATTATTTAGATGACAGAATTGTATAGTAAACTGAAATAGCACTATAGAGGAAAACCTACCCCAACCCTCCACCAAAAGTGCTCTTAAATGAATTTTCCCAGAGAAATATTTTAAATACAACTTGTAAATTATTATATGAGTAGTCGATTTATCAAGTTGGAAGAAAATCGTCGAGGCCATTTTTGAAAAAATCGCATGAAAGTGAAAAAAAACAGTGAGTAAAGTGGTACTTCCGGTTGAGGAATTTCGATAGATCACCTACCCATGTTGATACCTAAACGGAATATTAAGTTTGAACTTTCTACGATTTTTCGTTTTTGAGTTATACTGTTCACATAGATACACACACACAAACCATTTTCTAAAAACCACTTTTTTCGATTCTGGGCACCTTAAAACGGATATTTCCGGTGAAAACTCTATATAGAAAATTTGACACGATTACAATACTTCCTCTTAATAGATGTAAGAGAAAGTAAAAAAAAAATTAATTGTTTTAAAAAAATCAATTAAGAGTTAAGCTATGCCCTCCTAAAACTTTCATAAGTAGAAGACTACTTGAATTATACAGGTTTAATATAGGTTTAATGGAATGAGATCACGCTTAGTCAGCCCCAATCATACTTGTAACTTCATTTTAAATACAAGCGTAATACGTACATACATAGAATATTCTCCAGAACCTCCAGAAGATTCCCCTAACGTCCGGAAAAATTTTTAAATGAAAATGAACTAGGTTTATGAAGTTAGCATTCCAAATTTCAAGAAAATCGTTGAGGCCATTTTCCGATAAAATTCAAAAAAAAAAAAAAACTCCGAATTCTATTCCAAAAAGTCGCACTTCTGTTTATCCAATTTTCTTCATTTTGGTAATTCTAGCAATGTTTGTTTAATATCTAGTTTGTGGAAACATAATAATAATGTACCGAAACAACACTTTAGGGAAATGGTTGACTTTGCAACTCCCTCGAATTTCTCCAAAAATCAACTTTATTGGAAAAATATTTTCAAATAAAAGTGAAAAGTATTTATGTGAAAATTATATGAGGCTTTTCGGAGAAAAGCGTTTAACACTAAAACCTGAATATTGTACGCTTTCTTTGGTGGTAATAAAATGGAATATCAAATGTTTGCTTTCTAAGGCTTTTGAGATATTTTGTTCATAATCACATAAATACAATAAATATCACATAAATTCTATGTGAAAATAGTTTAATTACAACTCCAATTATACTTCAAACTCAACAAATTTCTTGAGAATAATTCGTTAGTGTGGCTTTCTGGTCTGGAATAGGCATCGTTGACTTTTTTTTTTTAAATTCTACATTATTTTTAATTTTATAGTTAAATTACTTGATTTGTTACACTTTATTAACAGAAAAATTGTCATTTCTTTTGAGGATGCCGTCATTGTAGTCGCTTTTGCGGAGGAAGGACTTAGTGTGCGATATGTGTCAGAATGTCAAAGTCTGGCTCGTTCTGCGGTTCATTGAGCAATTGTAGATTTTAAGGAAACCGTGGAATATGCTAGGAAAACCGGAAATGGCCGTAGAAGGGTTACAACAGATCGGGATCACTCTCAGTTTTACGAAACCTATTTCTTACAGGTACAGAATTCACGGATAACTTATTACAAGTTCGGGGAACCACCGTGAGTACTGAAACTGTTCAAAAACGGTTGCAAGAAGTAGCTCTGTTTGTCATCAGGGTCAGTCCTAACCAGGAATCATAGTGTAAGCAGATTAGCTTTCGCCAAACGGAATGGGAGGCTTTTCCTTTCACAGATAAATCGTGATTTGGTCTGTACTGTTCAGACGGTCGAATTCGTGTGTGTGGAAAAGGCAGGGAAAGCGCTTCATTCAATGTACTACTAGCGGAAGTGCTTCTTTTCAGCGACAATCCCACTGTTAGTGGAATAAGTTTGGAGGCTCGTACCGAGTTAATTGTTGTTGAAAATGGTGCAATGAGCATTGCTGTAGAGGCAGATCATACCGTTTGCTCCATTTATTGGGGACAGTTGCATGCTAATGCATGATAACGCCAGCTAGAGTTATCATTCGCTTCTTGGAGGAAGTTTGGTATATATGTGATCAATAGGACATGTTCTCCGGACGTGAATCCTAAAGAACATCTATGGGACGTAGATGTAAAAAATGGGACAAAATTTTGTAAAAATGATTTTTAATTTTTTCGTTCTTACTCATTTTAATATTTTATATTTATATTATACATCAATCCAAGCCAAGAGTTAGTGTACAAAACTAACACTACAAGATATTAATTTAGCTAGTGAATAGTACTAAAATTAGGTTGTTGCAATAAATTTTATCTGGTAATGAAAAACTAAGTGCGCTATTTTTCGTGGCTGAGTATATATTTGTTAAATATATTTTCGTCTTATTAAAGGACATGTAAATCAATTATTTTCATTCAAAACTCAATTTCGAAAATTATTTAGAAGCAATCTTACTTCTTCTTACACTAATAAGAGAAACCAAGAGAATGTTTGGAAAAAAAAATTATTTATATTTAGTAAATATTTTTTATATAACTTTTTTTATTTTCTCATATTTATATTAAATAGTTGCAATTTATTTAATTACATCCAATTGAAATTTAGAAATAGGTTATTAGGAAAATGGAGGCCAGTATTAAACATCTGTCGGAATCACATTCAAATGTTGAGCAGCCCCTACTTCTGTAGAGCAATTAAAACTTGTCGATCTAACTTTCATATTGGGTGGGTTGAGATGAGAGAGAGAGAGTGAGACCGGTTTACAAGGCCAAAGTGAACGATGATGGTATTGGGTTTTATTTGGGATGGGTATGGAAGTTAGTGGGTATAATAATTGGGTTAACCTGTTTAACAAAAAAATCTTTCATTTTCACAAGATTTCTTTATTTAAAAAGTTAGATACAAATTTATTTTAATTTATTATTAGGATTTATTGTGATTAGATGTTCAATATTAGTCATATTAGTAATTGGAAAATAAACATTTAGGCATTTAGTTAGTCCATAGAAAAAGTAACACCAAAATAAGCCATTCTCTCGTGTATTTTTATCCTTTGAAATCCTTAATCTGATTGTATTTTCATTGGTTGACCCGGTCCCACACCATGGATTCTAAATAGATTGAGCGTATGGAATCACGAAACATTTCTTTTTTTTTTACACACCACGACCACGAAAGCAAAAAAACGTTACTACTTACTAAGGACCACCATTTCTCTAAAGATTAAAATTGACCTTAAATTGACAAAGTATTGAACCTACGAAGTCGAACATTTAACATCGAAGCAATTATAATGGTACACACCGCCAAAATTGGCCACACAAAAGCTGGACTCAGTAGTTTCCATGTGCGCACGTCAACATTTCAACCAACTCATATCAGCCAACGCTACCATACTACATTCATCACGCTACCAACATTGTTCACTCTTCGCTCGGCCATTCTATCCACGATAAATTATCTTTCCTTACTCAGTAGATCATTTTAATAATATAAATTGGTGTTGAATGTTTTCACTACTTGCTATTTGGGAAAGGAACTTTATACTCCCAACTCTTTCTAGCTTGGACAACTCTAATCGTTGAACGGAATTCCAAAAGCGAGGTATGGGGTTCAGCAAAGCATTCACATTCTTATTGTATTCATTCCTTCCAATCAAACGCTCAGATGTGAATAATTTTCCGTGTTATGAGCGGAACAGATGAAAATTTGATAGAGCAAGATCCGGAGAAATAGGGAAGATGTGAATAAGGCCTAGTTAAGGCTCTTCGAGTTTCTCCCAAGTTTGCCACGATGTTTGAGGTCTGGCATTATTTTGCTGGCAAACAATTCTTCTTTAATTGGCTAAAGTAGGTCTTTTTGTTTGAATGGCCGACTTCCATTTATCTAACTAACGACATTTAATTAATGGTTTCATTGTGCGAAGCTGTTCGTAAAAGATAACTTCCCGACAATCCCACCAAATTGACAGCATCATTTATTCAGAGTGCCACTTCCAAATGACCAGCTTCTTGATCTTAATATATTGTTGTATTGGATACATTTTTCAATCTTCCGTAACCAGGCGATCCAAAAATTGATCACGATTTTGCTCTCTAGCAGTGTACGGCAAGTAGCGACGCGGGAACATTTTGTTTTCTGCCCTTAGAAGATGTGGGACCCAAACATCAAGCTTGGAAACATATCTCAACATTTTTATATGACGAAATGCTGTTGATATGTCACAGCTTAGCCTTCTAGCGATCACCTGAGTTATTATTCATGGATTTTCGGTGATCATATCTTGAACAGACACATCGTAGCGACCAGACCTCGGTTGGTCTTCAAAGTTGAAAATTCCTTACCTAAATTTTGTATACCACCGTTTCACTAAAACTTCTGAATGAATATCATCCCCGCAAACATCTCGCATTTTTTTAAATGTAGTCGGCACATTTGAACCCTTCCGAAACTCGTAAATGTGCGTTTTCAGCACTCATATTTTTAATTTTAAATCTCCCAGTAAAGATGTTGAAATTCAAATGAATTAGTACCAACGTGTCTCCTCTGACATCATATTTTTGTTTATATGAATAAGTTTAATTGTGTATGCATTACATTTGTAAAAGTTAAAGGTTTAAAGTCCGATTAATTAACTGTTTTCTAGAAAGTTTCGGAAAAACTCAGCAAAACTTATTTCCTAAAGCAGGCAGTTCCGAATAATCGCTTTTATTCAAATCGATTCAATAATTGCAATTGTTCAATAATTCTTTTAATGTGTTTAATATTATATACAAGTAGAAGCGTGAATTGTTTTTGAAATGGCAATTTAATGGAGGAGCTTAACGTTGCAGCTCCTCCAAAACTCTTCAGAAATTAATTTTACCGGAAAAATATGTCAAATATCAGTGACAGGTGTGATGTAATTAATATGCAAAGTTTGAAGAAAATCGTTGGAGTTTCGGAAAATTCGTGAAAAACTAAAAAAAAGTAAAAAAATGCAGTCAGTAATGATGTAATTCCGGTTAATGGATTTTGAAATTTCCTGTCACAGAAAGTGGTGGTATCTAAAA
>JAAEAF010011997.1:0-25678 GCA_011037195.1 Triatoma infestans | reverse complement strand
GATCTGGTGGTGACATTTTCGATCGTGATATACAACGAGAAACGCACTTCGATGTTAATGCATTACAAACATTTGTTCGAATTAAACTGCCGAAATTGGTATTAGACCAACGAACAGCATATGACACAATTATACATGCAATATCTAACACAACTCTTGTTGTGGTTTATATTTCTAGATGCACCTGGAGGCACTGGAAAAACTTTTCTTATTTCACTTATTCTGGCAACTATAAGATCACAAAATAATATTGCACTTGCTATTGCATCATCTGGTGTTGCAGCAACTCTTTTGGACGGTGGTCGAACAGCACATTCAGCATTGAATTTGCCATTAAATATGCAGGTAATTGAAACTCCAACATGTAATATTAGCAAATATTCTGGGATGGGAAAAGTACTAAGATCATGTCAGCTTATAATATGGTATGAATGCACCATGGCACACAAGAAATCATTGGAAGCACTCAATCGCACATTAAAAGATTTGAGAGGAAATGAGCAGCTCTTTGGTGATGCATTCATTTTGCTAGCTGGTGATTTTCGACAAACTCTACCAGTTATACCACGTTCAACACCTCCAGATGAATTGAATGCATGTCTCAAATCATCAGTGGTATGGCGGTATGTGGAGAAAATATCTTTAAAGACCAATATGCGTGTTCAATTACAACAAGATGAATCTTCTGAACGATTTGCAAAACAATTGTTAGATATTGGGAATGGTAAAATGGAAATGGACGAATCCACACACTGCATTACATTACCAGAAATCTTTTGTCAGATTGTAAAATCTACTGATGAATTGATTGCCAAAGTTTTTCCAAATTTATCGCAGAATTATGAAAATAATCAATGGATTAGTGAGCGCGCTATATTGGCAGCCAAAAACATTGATGTGAATTTAATAAACTGCACAATTCAAAATGAAATACCTGATGAAGAAACAACATATAAATCCATAGATATTGTTGTCAATCACGATGATTCAGTTAATTATCCAATAGAATTTTTAAATTCATTGGATCTACCAGGAATACCACCGCATATTTTATCTTTGAAAATTGGTTCCCCAATCATCCTTCTACGAAATATAAATCCACCGCGACTATGCAATGGGACTAGGCTATCAGTAAAAAAATTAATGAATAACATAATTGAGGCAACCATTTTAAATGGAAAACACCAAGGGGAACATGTACTACTACCACGCATTCCCATGATACCAACGGATACTCCATTTGAATTCAAACGTCTACAGTTTCCTGTACGACTAGCCTTTGCAATGACCATTAACAAAGCACAGGGACAATCATTGCAAGAGTGTGGATTAAATTTGATAAATCCATGCTTCTCACATGGACAACTGTACGTTGGGTGTTCACGAGTTGGAAAACCATCAAATTTATTTGTTCTTGCACCAGATAGGAAAACAAAACATGTTGTATATTTACAAGCACTACTAAGATACCATCAATCACCAAATATCATTCACCATCAATCATCAAATATCATTCATTTCATGATGATATTTAATAATTACAAAATTATTGTTCAATTGAAATTCGTTTGCAATATTGTTTAATATCACAAGTGAAGAAGCATGTTTATTCTACCATCAACTATGTATATCTATGTTTTGTACATATGTTATATTCAAATGACATATAGGTAGGGATAATTTTATTGTTAATTTTCATTTTGATGTATTGTATACATTTGATCATTAATAAATTATGTTTGAGGTATCAAAACTGCCTTTTTGTTCAAACACAGCAACGTGTGAACGGGTACAGCTAGTTCTATTATATTTATTAAGGACATACTGAATCTAAAATAAACTTTCTTATAAAACTTATTATGTTACCTAATAATTTTAACCCAAAGCCAAAGTCGAAATTTGATTATAATGAAAAATGGTTCGATAGAGAATGTTTTAACTCTCGGAAGTTGTCGTTTCTGAGTTTAAGAAAGTATCGGAAGTCTAATCAGTTAAGCGATAAATTAGTCTATCTAAAGTACAAACATGACTTTAAAAAATTGTAAGAGTTAAGGAAAAACCAGTTTAATGCTAAGATCTTATATCAGATTAATAATAGCTATAATTGTAAGGAGTTCTGGCAGGCTGTGAGATCTTTAAAGGGTACAAATTACAAATCTTATAACAATTTTCGAAGCGTTGAAATGTGAAAAAATAAATTCTCACAATGTTATATAAATAATTGATACAAAAGCAAATACCATTAAAAATGATATCCACAACTTATGTTTGGGAAAGGTTATTTCGATAAAAATTGAGATCGCTACCCGTTTGGGTAGGTGTGTCATGGGAGTTAACATGCAAGTAATTCACAACAAACGTATCATCATCAAAACCTTGGCTATGGTAGAACTATTTCAACGCCACTCTGCGGAAAATCTAATATTGAAAATAATTCAGAGGTACGGTATTGATGTTAGTCAAATTTATAACATTACTACATACAATGGTCGTAATTTGGTTAAAGTTATAAACCTGCTTGCCGAGAATGATAACAGTGAATACGAAATGGATAAAACTAACTGTAGCGCAATTCAGTTTGAAGACGAAATTTTGAAAAAACTGGATAACATTCAATTAAGCTCTGTGGAAAATGTACGGTGCGCTGCCCACACCCTTCAGCTGGCAGTAAATGAGATCTTTCGAAAGGATGATCAAGTTCAAGTTGTAGTGACTAAAGTAAGAAATATATCCAAACTATTGCGCACTCCAACATTTCTTCAGCTCATTTCGAATTTGCACATCACAAAAGCTGTATTGGACGTTCCTACGAGATGGAATTCTTCTCTAAAAGTATGCTTGAAATTATTTTGTTAAATACAAGGGATTCTGTTTGGATAATGAAACAATCTATCCTTAACTGAAATGAGTGTTGAGGATTGGGATTTAATTGAAACAATCATCGGATACATTTTTGCCAGTAAATGAAATCACATTAAAGATTCAAAACAGCCAAGTGCTTATGGGAGACTTCTGTAAATACTTTCTCAGTTCGGCAATTGAAATGAAGGATGGCACTCTTGCAAGAAAATTAGAAGCAGCTATTAGCAGAAGAGAATTAATTAAAAATAAAACTGCAATTTCTTCAATATTTCTTGATCCTAGGATCAGCGCACTATTGACATCTAATGAAAAAGTGGTAACTAAGAGTATTTAAAATAACTTTTTTTAAAAATATTGACTACAAAAAAATAGTACCTAAAATCTAGAAAAGAAAAAGAAATGACTATAGGAGAACAAAATGATTGTTCAATTCCTTCTGAGGAAAGTTTTGAGAACTCGATTGCTCAAGCAGTCATCGCTTCTACTTCTGGTTCTTGCTCACAACAATTACGAACAGCTCCAGATAATCTTCTTAAGGAATATCTCCAACTAATTACGAACGAGAGTGGTTGTTCAGGTTCAGATGATGAAATGGACGACGAAGTCTGCTCAGCCTATCGAGAAATAGATCAATTCAAAAGAAAAACAATTCCCTTAGATATAAACTTACTATCATACTGGGAAAATAACAAATTTAAATATCCAACATTGTATAGATTAGCTATGGCTCATACATGGTTCCGCTGCAACTCAAGTATCTGTAGAAAGGGCATTTTCATCTCTAAAATATGTTTTAAATGACCGTCGGTACAACCTTAGCAATGAAACCCTTGAAAATATTTTATTAAGAAAATTGAATTCAATTTTAAAAATAATAATAAAGTTTACTAAATAACAGTTAATAAAATACTTTTATGATTTAAGTTAGAAAATAAAAGTATTGGATATAACTGTTTTTAAAATTGCTTCTATCTATAAAAGTAAAAGTTAAAAAAAAATTAATTCGACCCCTGGTCTAAAGCAAGGGTCTGTTTTAGGTCCAATCTTATTCCTGCTATACATTAATGACTTAAACATGGCATTTCCGGGATAATGTATCTTATACGCTGACGACACCACATTAATAGCGAAAGGCAGGACTGTTGAAGAGTTGACAAAGATAGCTAATGGTAACATTTCATCCTTCAAAGATTGGCTGCACAGAAATGAATTGTTATTAAATGAGAAGAAAATTCAAAGCTTACTATTTAGTCTAATTGAGAAGAAAAAAGAAGAAACTACAGTATTTCTAGGTGTCACAATAGATTGTAGGCTTACTTGGAAAAGTCAGGTACCTACCTTGATGAACAAGTTATCAAAAATAATTTTTTTTATTGAGAAAACTGCGTGAAGAAGTTCCAGCTGAGGTTATAAAGTCTGCCTACTATGGTCTGTTTCACTCCAGAATGGTATATGGTGTTGAGCTTTGGAGTGGAATCTCCCAAGCTTCTATTGTGTTTAGACTCCAGAAGAGAGCTATTAGAACAATGATGAAGAATAGGGGCTCGGGTTAACTGCAGGCCTCTCTTCAAAGAATTAAATATAATGACGCTACCCTAAAAGTCCCTAAGATTTTGAAACAAGCACTGAGTAAGAAAAAAAGAGCCTTTAATTGAAACCAGAGGTAAAACATAATCACAATCTACGCAATAAAGATAATCTATGTATACCTCACAAACGACTAGTGATGTCTGATCACCTTTCCAGTGTCATGTCGGCGACAGTATTTAATATAATTCCTTTAGGTGTAAGACGGTTAAGTGAGAATCACTTCAAACAAACCATCACCTGTTTCTTGATAAAGAATTGTTTTTATGACATAAAAGAATTTATGGATGCAGAGTGGAGTGATGAACATTTCAAATAAGACTGAAAGTTTAGCAGTTAGTTTTAATATATAGTGTAAAGTCCGTTGTACTAATATTATTGGCACGTAGCTATGATTTTTGTTATGATTGACGTACGTACATATTATAAATATGTACACCAGGCAGAAAATAAAATAAATAAATACAAAAAAAAAATAAAGCTAAACAAGGGCTCAACAGTTTATATAGTCGACTATTGTAAGTTATCTTTGGAGGAACAGATGAGGTGGATAATTAAGGCTTGGGCTGGTGTATTGTACCTAGGTTGTTCTCCGCCATATCATTATGGCAATACAGAAGAAGTTTGTTCGTTATGGAATGAGCCAATACATGAGATCGAATGTACCATTATCTTGGTTGTTTGTTCTAGACTGTGTGAGGTCAGATTAAAATATTTTGGCAATATATCTATTTCAAATGTTAAAATGTTGGAAATTTTAAATGGTTCAGATAGGCCTCTGTTGGCTCATTACTGTAAAGCAATATGTAGCTTTGGTTCAAGCCTGCTTTAATCCTTATTTTCATATGAAAAGTAAAATTGTTTAATCCTTATTTTTACTGGGTAACATATAAATTTTGAAACCAAACAGTTTAATCACAGGCTCAATCAAAGAATGAATGAGTTATTAGCTAACATCTCTTATTGTATTTGTAAAAATATAATAATAATAATAATATAAATAATCAAAATAAGGAATATCTTCTCAGGCTTTATAACCGCATATGGGAGACCGGCCAATATCCTGAAGATTGGCGGGAAGCTATTGTAATACCGATCCCTAAAGAAGGGAAGGATCCCAGTGATCCTTCCAGTTACAGACCCATTTCGTTGACCAACAGCATTAGTAAAGTCCTCGAAGCAATCGTAAATTACAGGTTAGTGCATGTTTTAGAAACTAGAGGGCTTTACAGCCAATATCAAGCGGGATTCCGCAGGTATAGATCCACTTTGGATCAGGTGAGCCGCCTTGAGATATATGTCCAGAACGCCTTAATGAGAAGAGAACACGTGCTGGCCGTTTTTTTCGACCTTGAGAAGGCCTTTGATACTACTTGGCGGCATGCTATACTACGGAAGTGCCATGAATGGGGACTGAGGGGTAACTTACCTAAATTCATACGTGGCTTTTTGGAGTCACGTAGTATCCGAATCCGTTTGGGGTCGGTATTATCTGACCCTACAGTTATGGAAAATGGTATACCCCAGGGATCAGTACTAAGTGTAACGCTGTTTATAAATGCGGTAAATTGCTTAGCAGAAGCTGTAGCAGACCCTTTACAGATTTCTCTCTACGTAGACGACCTAGCTATATATCTATCTGGAAACAATATAGAGGAGATTGGGGAAACCCTACAGCAGGCCATAAACCGAGTGGCTGCTGGGGCTACCAGAAACGGGTTCAAATTTTCAAGAACTAAAACGGTGTATGTACACTTCTGTAGACTTAGACATGAGCATAGCCCACCAACTTTATATTTAGAGGGCTCGCCAATTGAATATAAGCCAAATACCCGTTTCCTAGGCCTCATATTAGATTCAAGATTGTCATGGCAGGAACATCTAGACTCAACTCAACTTAAGGCAAAGAAGACCCTAAATGTTCTGAAATTTTTGTCAAATTATAGATGGGGAACGGAACGTGAGCTTTTAAAACGTATATTTATATCCATTACACGCACTAAATTAGAATACGGCGCTCCTGTGTATAGCTCAGCGCGCAAATCACGCCTGAAATCAATTGATAAAGTGTATAATGAAGGATTAAGGTTGATAACTGGCGCCTTCCGTACCAGTCCTCTTCAAAGTCTGTATGTAGAATCTGGGTTGCTGCCACCACAGCTAAGAAGAGAACAGCTGACGCTACAGTATATTGCTCGAATATGGGGAAAGCCAATGCACTATTTCAAAGCATATTCGAAAGCCATAGCGATGAAGAATTCCGACAGCAAAGAACGCGGACGCACCTCTTGGTATCAGAGCTAAATGCCTCATGGAGGCGGAGGGGCTGGAACTTTGTCTGGTGGAGAGGTGGAAGTTTAATACCTCTCCTCCCTGGCTGCTGACTCCGGCTTGCGTCCGCCTCGACCTGGCACTATATAAAAAACTTGAGACACCTTGTTTATCGTCAGAAACTGCTAGAGATTTTGAGTTTCTATCGTGACTATCAACCTATCTTTACTGACGGTTCCAAGATAGACAACGGCGTAGGATGTGCCATATATACGAATGGCGTTACTCTTACATGGGCACTACCTTCTTATAATACAGTATACACTGCAGAAATGTATGCAATAAGCCAGGCCCTTCAATTTACTCTTGACAAGAACTTTAATAAAGTAATTGTGTTGTCGGATTCTTTAAGTACACTGACGTCCTTGCGGGATACATTCTCAGCTGACCCAATGATCATTAATATTTTTGAAATATTACATCAGCTGCACTTACGCGGGCAAACAGTGACATTTGCATGGGTGCCGGGTCACATTGGTGTCACCGGCAATGAAAAAGCAGATAAGGCGGCAAAGAGTGCACCTTCTAATTCTGCAGACAGTATTATCCCTGTGCGTCCCACCGATTTATATGTTCACATAAAAGAAAGAATTATCAGAAAATGGCAGCGTCAGTGGGATCAAATAAATGAAAAACTAAAAGAAATTAAACCAAATGTGCGAAGTGTGCAAGCTGAGAACCTCCCACGGCGTGAATCTGTTATACTCACGAGACTGAGGATTGGACATACAAAAATAACCCATGGGTACCTCCTCATAGGAGCTAGAAGACCGAGGTGCACTTGGTGCAGAGAAAGATTGACGGTATCTCATATATTGGAAGGGTGTCAGGCATTGCGACATTATAGGGAACAGGCAAGCCTGCCACATGATTTGCGCGCAGTGTTAGAAGAAGGGTCTTCGTATAAAACGAGGCTATTTGCTTTTTTGAAGAGAGTTGGTTATTATTATAACATTTAGGCTAGGTTTAGGTTAGGTTTAATAAAAGGGGAGAGGAATATCGAGTACTCTCCCCTCTGCGTGAATGTGGTATAATTGTACTTATGGGTATGAATGTATTTATTAGCACGACTGTATTTATTAGTGTGAAAGTTTTTTTTTTTTTGGGTGAAAGGACTGAATGAATGCGTGTAAATAATGTATATATTTTGTATATATGTAATTAGAGGTAATAGAGTATGCTATTTCCAAGATAACTAATTTTAGGAATCTTTCGGGGAGAAGGAATATTAAATAAAAGTACTTCCCCCAGACGCAAATAGCCTTTTGAAAAGAAAAGATAATAGAAAGTCTGATAAAAATTTAAGATTAAGAAAATAAGACAAAAAGAAATTAACAGTAAAAGCACTACATGAAATTAGAGGGTGTTTTACCAATACTATTACGCCCAAAATGATTTTATTATACAAGGGATGGCACAATCAGGATATCCGCGCTCCTCCTCGTCGACTAGTTTGATGAAGTAAGAGGGGATGCGTGGGATCATGTTCTATAGCCGACTGCTCCACCTTACCTTGCTGGACAAGGTACTGTGTTGGATGCACGAGGCGGAAAAGAACGTGCCATCTCAGTTTGTGGAGACAAAAGATCGAGGAGAAAACAGTTTTAGGAGCGCTAATGACCACAGCTGTCGATGCGCTGATAACAAAAAAAAAAAAATAATAATACCGTAAAAAACTTGAAATAACTTTGACAATTACTTTAGAATTTAACGTGTAGTTTATATAGTTATTTATTACCCACTCCGACGGTCTTGTACCATGGCAGCTGTCTTTAAAAAAATTATATTTTTAAAGAAGTTCGTATTTTTATTGTTTTTTTTTGTATTTGTATTTTAGAAGTTTGTTGTATTTTGTATTTGTATTTGTATATTACATAAAGACTTTAAATTAATTATACCAGAATTTTTGCACAACTTCGTATCTTGGGGAAATACTCTGGGTCCTTAACCTTCGGAAATGTGTACGTCAAAAATATATTAATAAGCTCTCAATCATTAACTTAAATTTACAAGATTTCACAAAATCATAAATACATTTTGAAAATGACATTTTCATTTTTATTAGTGTTTTGAGCTAAGAGATTCTTTTTTATGAATAGTTTATGGTATTAATTTTTAACTTTCTTTTTAGCTTAAATACAATAAATACCCACTTGCTTTTTTAAATAAACTAAAAATCGCCGCTAGTAGGGTAATATTGTATGTTTTGGCGCACTCCCTCGACTCGTCCCTTGCATCCAAAACGGTGGGCTGGCGGGGTGTTTCCTCCCTTCCTCACCTCTTGCAGTATGAATCTCGCGAACATAGCTATATATAATTAAGAAAAAAAATAGAAAATAACATACATGATGTTGCAATTCAAGACAGCAGCCTCCTAGTTCATTTGAACATAAACATCATTTATTATTTTCTATACTTGTAGCAAAATAATTAATTCTAAAGTAAAAAAAAATGCAGAGAGCAGTCCACTTCATTTAAATATAAACATCATTTATTATGTTAACTTACACTATATTTGTAGCAAAATAGTTAATTCTAAAATGTGGAAGCAAAACAAACAAAATATGTGGATGGATCCGCAATGCTGGATAACAGCTGGTATTTTATCCGTCGTAGCATGCATATTTATATTCTTTCTGACCGATTTCGGATTTTCATCCATCGTCAGAGCAAATTAACCAAGTTCGGGTAGAGAGTTCCTTCACTTAATGTTTCTGTTACTTGTTACTCACACTTGTTGGTTGCATATAATTATATACAACCAACAATTTTACTTTCCTTTTTATCTTGATTTTCTTGATTCGGTAAAAATACACATAATCGATTACATATAATCAATACATATAATCGATTATATAGGGTTAATCAGCCAAAAAGAAAAGGTCAAAACTATAAACAAAATTATTTTAATTTTCAATTCTAATAAAGATAAAATGCATTTGCATCAATACAACAATTATGCTCCTCGACCAGTTCACGCTATCTATGCTATCGGTTATTTTTAGTGGGCACCATCGACATATGACCATCGATACCTTAACAAAAATTATTATCATCAGGAAAACATCGTTGTTTTTTGTATAAAAAACCATCCACTTCTTTTAACAGATATACCATATTTTCATTATAATGGTCGATGGTTTCTCAGTAGGTGATTATCCTAGCATCCTTAAAAGATCTATTTGCAAAATAAACAATGTTATACCTTAACTTAGGATAAATTTTGTGATATTTTGCTTGCCTTGCTTTAACTCACAGCTGTGTATGGGATTCGGTATCACAGAATAAACTTCTGAGGGGGCACTAGAGAGCGAAAAGTTTTTATATTTTCCGCTATATTTGTGCTTTCAGCCTCTTTTAATACTTTTTTCTTCTCTCTCTGGTATTGACATGTTATCATTCAGCCATATATGCTTATGCCTCATAGAACTGACTACATACTTAGTGCCTCAAACATTCATTCACGGATCTAACTACTCCATTCGTATAAATATACACAAACACGCCAATAAATCCATTCGTACAATTAGCTCTAAAACCTAAAGCGACTCATTCACACTAACTACTAGAGACCAACATTCATACGGTGGGGTAGAGTACTCGATATTCCTCTCACCCCTATATACTTAACCTAATATATTAGACCTAAAATATATTTACACTATATACAGAAAATATATACATAGTATTACAAATGGAATGAAGTACTCTATATTCCAATCAATCCGGTAATGCTTAACCCTAATCGCGTACACTCACCTTCCATACGCACTCACCTTCCGCACACAAATAGACATACTTTTACTAACCGCAATCATATTGTCTAGCCAGATCTATTAATTCATTCAACACATAAGCATTATTAGAACATACAATATGTTCATAACGGAAAGAGTCTCCAATATTTGTATAAAGTTCTAAAAATTATAACGGGTGTTATAAGACCGAAGAGTAGTATCAATGTTACTCAACAGGTAGCGCATACTTTACAGTTACACCCACGGTAAATAAGAACTACTTCCGATGGTTGATAGCTAACTATCATCGAATCCATAATTTTTAAAGCGTACGATTTAGGTAGAAAACATTTAAACGTTGTTTCTTCATCTTCTAAATTAACAACAACATCTTTACCAAATTTGGTTTCCACCCTTGTGCAAGATAATATCTTATACTTTTTATCCACGATCAGTTCCCTGATTGACTTTGTTGATTGATTTTCATCCTTCGTCAGAGCAAATTAACCAAGTTCGTGTAGAGAGTTCACTTCAACTTAATGTTTCTGTTACTTGTTACTCACACTTGTTGGTTGTATATAATTATGTCAACATTTACTACCCAAAAAGTCAATCAGGGAACTGATCGTGGCACTAAGTATGTAGTCAGTTCTATGAGGCATAAGCATATATGGCTGAATGATAACATGTCAATACCAGAGAGAGAAGAAAAAAGTATTAAAAGAGGCTGAAAGCACAAATATAGCGGAAAATATAAAAACTTTTCGCTCTCTATGCCCCGCAGAAGTTTATTCTGTGCTACCGAAGCCCATACACGCTGTGATTAAAGCAAGCAAGCAAAATATCCAAAATTTATCCTACGTAAGGTATAGCTTGTTTATTTTGCAAAATATATCTTTTAAGGATCTAGTCTAATCACCTACTGAAACCATCCGACCACTTATCTGAAATATGGTATATCTGTTAAAAGAAGTGGATGGTTTTTTATACAAAAAACATCGATGTTTTCCTGACATTGATAATAATTTTTGTTAAGGTATCGATGGTCATATGTCGATGGTGCCCATTAAAAATAACCGATAGCATAGATAGCGTTATTTGCAAAAACTGGTGCAAAAACAAATGAAAGTTTGATCAAATCCATCTCATTGAAAGTTTGGTTAAATCCTTGATTGTAAAAAATGAAACACCACAGAAAGACAAATTATTTCTTCACCATAAACTGATCAAAGGAAGACGAGGTAAATGCTACCTATGTTACCGAAAAATGGCAGCCGAGAGAGGAATCATCAGCCAGAGCCCAAACTCAATATAATATGGCTAGTTTTGAATTACTTGAGTACTAAGTTCAGCAGCCTTCATTATGTAATCTAACATCCACACCGCAGAAATGCAAACACGAAAGAAGAGGAATAAAGACGTTGCGAAACCACTGGCAGTATTTGCTTATAATGGCCCGATGGGTGATGTTGACAAAGTGGATCAACATATTGCAAGCAATCCACTGCCACGTAAAAGGGGTAAAAAATACTGTAAGAGTTACTTTTCCATCTCCTTGAATTGGCAGCGTTGAATGCCTTTGTTCTCTTCAAAAAACATGGAGAAAAAAAAACGCTCTGAATTTCCATGTAGATGCCGTTGAAAAACTCATTGCTGAACATCGGCGCCCAGATATGCTTTATTACAAAACAGAATTTACCGATTATGAACCGAAAAGTGTATATTTGACTAGAAATTCTAGACAAAGCGTGGTGTCAATTCCACACAAGTTGCCTGTTATCCGCAAAACCACGAAAGGTATAACAGCAAAGAAGCATTAACATCTCTTGAAGTTATTTGAGTGGACACATCTGTCAAGATTTCACGATTTATTTTCAAATATAGACTAATAATTTTTGTTTTTATTTATGAAAGGCAAGTCTTCCTGTAATAACTGATAGTAATATCATTTTCAACATTCACTATGCAGTTTTAAACGCACAGTCTACAATACCAAAGCACTTTAGTCAAATCTAACACTGTAATTTTTTTTAACAACACTATCGAAACTTTAATATTACTGAAACGAAGAACAAAAATAAAGTTGGTTAAATCAGCTGATATAACCACAATTAGCTTATACAAATTGAATTCTGGTATGACTTCAAAAGAAATAGTCATTCCTGAAATCACATTGAGTATTTAATTATTAATTAAAGAACTTCTCTTGCATGTTAACAAGTTGTTTTGGTACTTATAGGTTTCGAAAATGTGCTTGAGGTAGTATTATTTAGATTACTTTTTACTGCTTCATAAGCTTAGTAGTGCATGTGGTATTCGTGATAAAATTAATGGCTTATTCCTCGATATTATTTTAATTTTTTTATAACAAATGAACTAAAAGAGTCTAACCTGAACACTGTTATCAGAGATATTTTCCATGATAGCTTGCTTCTTTTTGTGGTCATCGACAAGTTTCGGACGTTCGCCCATCATCAGGATGTTTTGTCAAAACAGTACGATACAAGACTTGCACAGAACAAATGCAGTTTATGCACTCTGCCGAGTTTGCAATCTTGATTTGCTCACACTAGAAGAAGAAAAAAATCTTTATAAAACATATCTATTTAATGGAAACAAAATAATTGTGTTATACCTGAAATAACTGGATCCATTTCTTAGAAACAGTTTATCTATTTGCGGAGCTTCACCAAATCTTACATACAACTTTAAATTGTAGAACATTTATAACCTCTCCCGGGCAATTTGCAAGGTCTAGCAGTGCAGCTAAAAAAGTCAAAAATTTTAGAAGTTAGCAAATATAATTTAGAATACTTGATTTTCTTAAAAAAGTAATATTAGTTATATAATATTTTTAACTGTGACAAAAGTTTAATAATAAGCTTAAATTATATTTGTTTCTATTTCAAATTCTCCCCCCCCCCTTATTTCTACAGTTTTTACTTACACTTCCATCATAGGAACATTTCTGTATTGTATTTGTTAATATATATAATTCAGCAACCTGGGTAGACTTTAAACGATTCTTTCACTAAAAGTTTAATATTTATTTATAAATAAGTGGTTACAAAAAATGAATTAATAATAAAATGAAACATAAAATAAATATAATTATAATTACCTAAAAGAATTAAATAAAAGACAGTGTCTTGCACTACTTATGATACCATATGACACACTAAATAATTTATCATATAAATATAATTTTATAACCCAGCCAACCCCCACACAGCCAACTAAATCACCTGTTTACACCTCCGTTGGTCGGGTGAAATAAGTGAAATAACACTTGCTTATGTGAAATAAGTTGGCTTCTTGTCGCACTTTACTTTATAAATTGATGGAGATGTTCTTTTTTCAATAATAAATGGTCCACTTCTGAGTTCATCCAGTTTGTTACGGTTTAATTTCTTTCCATTTGCTACGTAAACCAGATCTCCCTCTTTAAATTCTTATTCTTTCCTAATGCGGTCGATTCTTTGCTTATTTACTTTAAAACTTTTTTCAGAGTTTTTAAATGCCTCTACTCTGTCCTTCAGTAGATCGTATGGTTTTTCCAACTCCATCGGAACTATTGAAGGTATTTGTCCATATAACAAATAAGCCGGTGAAAATCCTGTTGAATTATGAATTGTGTGATTGTAATCTTTAACACACGCCTCAGTCACATTTGTCCACGGTTTATTATGATAGCTGTTGTCATTACACTTACATCTTATTCTATTAACTAGTGTTTTGTTTAACCTTTCGTTCAGTCCGTTCGATTGAGGGTTGTCCACCGATGTATAAATAAGGTTAATATCCATTTTTGACAAGTATTCTTTGAATTTAAACCATTATACTGATCCACCAACATTGTTCCTATTTTGTTATTAGTAGCTATGCGTTCACTCAACTTGACAAAGTCTTCTGCTGTTTGCTTGCGAGAAGTTCGGACCCACGCATATCTGGTGAAATGGTCCAACAACAAATATAAATATTTCTTGGTCGATCTGTACCCACTGAACCACCTATCGTGTCAATAGATATAATTTGAAATGGGATTTTAGCTGGGCCTAATTATGATAATTTACCAAGTACTCTACTGCTTCTTGATTTATTTCGTATGCACACGTAACACGTTCTACAAACCTGGTTTATCATAACATCCATATTTCTGAAATAATAGAAAGGTCTCAATTTTTCAGATATTTGATTGCTTCCAATGTGTCCATAAAATTTATGGATTTTTTTCTATTAAGATTAACCCAATTTTTGTGATACATATATTCTTTTTCTATTATTTAGTATTTTGGAAACTTATATCACCATCTCTGGCGATATTTTATGAGCTTGCAATTTCTTTTTTTATTAGTCTTTGATCCTCAATTATTTCTTGCAGTTTGATCAGGTTTACTACTTCTAAACAATCATCATTATTTTCAAATGTTTCAAGCACCGGATTTCTAGATAACGCATCAGCTTCAACATTATTCTTACCTTTTTTATACACAATCTTAAAACTATATTGAGATAGATATAGCATAAATCTCCTAACGCCTCGTCGGTTCTGGATTTTGATTTTAAATTGATAAGGGGTTTATGATCAGAAGTGACAATATTCTTTGCCTATCAAATAATGTTGCCAATACAAGATGGCTTCTTTTATGGCCAGGCATTCCACCAAATACATTATTTCCTTCTTCATTTGACCAGGAGTCAATTTCTTTGAAAAATATGGTACTGGATGTAGGATTCCGTCTTGTTGGGTTTGTTTTAATACCGCTCCTATACCTAAACGACTTGCATCTACCTCTATCACAATATCCCTGTCAGTGTCATAAATGGCTAATATAGCAGTTGAACACAGGTATTGTTTAATCCCACTAAAACATTCTTCACATTCTGCCGTCCAGACAAACTTTTCATTCTTTTTTAATAAAGTATGTAATGGAGTAAGTCCTTGGGCACACTGATCAATAAATTTTCGATAGAAATTAATTTTCCCTAATAGCTGACGGACCATCTTCTTGTTTGTTGGACGCTGAAACTGCTTTATTGCAATAAGATTATCTTTTAATGGAGATATTTTCCTGTTTTCTATTATATGCCCTAAATATTTCACTGTTTTGCGAAAGAACATTTTGTCAATTTTAATTTAAGCCCTTCCTGTGTTACTGCGTTCAAAAATAATTGAATATGTTTTACATTTCATCAAAAGACGTAGAAAAAATTAATATGTCATCGATATAATTAGAACAAAATCTTTCCATTTTATATCTTCGAATTATATTTGATAAAACTCGTTGGAAGATCGCTGATGAATTTTTAAAACCAAATGGAAGTACTTTCCACTGGTAAGTGACCTTTCTGAGTTATGAACGCAGTTTTCTTACGGTCTTTTAGTCTAAGTGGTATCAACCAAAAAGCTGAATTAACATCTAATGCCGTAAACCAATTGCAATTTCCAACTTTAACGACCAAATCCTCGATCCTTGGAAAAGGTTGAGGTTCAGGAACCACTATCCTATTCAACTCCCTAAAGTCTACACACAAACGTGTTCTTTGCCATCTTCTTTCTTAAAAGCGAGTGTTACTGGTGAGGCAAAGGGAGAATTGGATTCTTCAATTAAGTCTTGTTCCAACAGTTTTGATATTTGTGTATCTATTTCACCTTAGTCGGGATATGAACACCTATATGGCTTCTTCGAAACATACTTATCTTTTTTCAGTTTTATAACTGCTTCGGTACCTTCTACCCTGCCTACATCAAACTTGCTCTTAGCGTAAGATGTGTAACATTCCTTGATTAAGTTTTGTATACAATGTTGTTTCTTGTAGTCTAAATGAGCTAAATGTACCTTACAATACTCGTTCACCTCAGTATATTGATCGGGCCTTAAATTATTAATCTTATTGCTAAACAATGTGCTATTTTTTAAAATATCATTTGTTTTATTGTCTGATATTATGTGAACTGCAAATTCATTTAATTCTATAATTTTATTACCTCATTTTTATTTTATTATTAAATTCTCATCTTGCATTAATTTAAATTTTTTTATTGCATCGAGGCCTAACAAAATCATAATTAAAATTATTATTATTTTTTATCAATTAAATCCAATGTATCTTCTATGCCTCCAATTTTTAAATACAGATTGGCCCGGCTTTCACAAAAATCTACACCACTATGCTGTTGTATTACTACTTAATTTTGTTTTCAGTAAATCAACAATTTTTGCATTTATAAGGGAACAGGTTGAGCCATTGTCATACACAGCTCTAACAAGTTTCCTTTTATCTATTAACACTTTTATTTTAATCAATGAATGTGGTGCAGTTTAGCGCGGGCCATCTAATAATTTTTTTGTGAATTATCATTCGTTATTTCAAGTTTACATGACTCGTCTTCACCTCCTTCCGCTAACTCGTGGAAATTAATTTTCTGTTTAGAGTGGATTACCTTATTTTTACAAATTTGAATCGGATGGTAACGATTTTTGAATCCCATGGATTCACATATTGAGCATGGTTTTTTTTCTAGATCAGCAGGTTTAACAGACGTTTTTTTTATTAGTATCCAGTTTTTTTTTTTGGATTACATAGGAATGACCAAATAATTTTAATGTTTCAATTAAATCATTAACTGTTTTAATCTTTTCTCGTTGTAATCTGTCTTGTACTTCTACTGGTAAATTACAAACAATTTGATAAATTCTGAATATTTCTGGAATATTTTTATCCGCCTCAAGTAATAACCTTTCTTTTTTTATCAATTAGTGAACCAAACAGATATTTATAATTAAATGCAACACGCACAGGCTCCCAGCCTTTCTTTCCATACACTAATAAAAATGACTGTTTCCAACACTCCCAATCTGACAAAGATAACTTAATTGAATTTGACATGTACCACTCTTTAGCATTACCTTCCAAAAACAATCTTAACTCTTCTATTTTGGTTGAAGCCTTTTCTATTTTGTATCTATTGCACTCTTTCTCAAAGGACTCGATTCAACCCGAAGCTTCTTGTTTGCCATTAAATTTAGGTAACAAAAATTTTTGTTCAACCTCAGTTAAACTAATTTCAGTTATAGCTGAAATACGACTTTCTAATTCTTTAATGCGATTTATTAGAAATATTTCATTATTATGCTCACCTACAGTTATATCTAAGTCCTCTCCTTCGTTCGTTGACTCGAGGTAATGAGTGTTAATACAAAAATTGTCGTCTTCATCCATATACTTATTTAATTTGTCGTCCAATGAAATTGCAATTTTACGAAAGCCTCCAACTTTTGTAATAGATTTCATTCCATTCGAAATAGTCTTATAGCCCAGCAACTCCTCATGCATCTTTATATCTTTAATTGGATCAGGTATAACAAACCATTCGCATTTATTATAGATATTGCAGCTATTTCAAATTTATCTTCACCTCGCCTGCAGTATGTACATGTAACTTCACTAATGCCATCACTAATGGACTTTTATTCAATTTATAATTCAGCAACCTGGGTAGACTTTAAACGATTCTTTCACTAAAAGTTTAATATTTATTTATAAGTAAGTGGTTACAAAAAATGAATTAATAATAAAATGAAACATAAAATAAATATAATTATAATTACCTAAAAGAATTGAATAAAAGTCAGTTTCTTGCACTACTTATTATACCATATGACACACTAAATAATTTATCATATAAATATAATTTTATAACCCAGCCAACCCCCACAAAGCCAACTAAATCACCTATTTACATATATTAATAAATTTATTTTCTATAACATATTTTTCTAATTAATTCGACATATCTTAATGATCTTGCTGGACAGGGACAGCGATGTATGGGGGGATTCGGTATCACCCCAAAATAAATTTCTAAGAGAGCAAAAAGTTTTTATATTTTCTATTTTCCGCTATATTTGTGCTTTCAGCCTTTTTTAATACTAGATACAATTGTAAATAATATGAACTTTTTACATTTTAATATATTACTATCTGAAACCAGTTTAGGCTACACTGTTTGAATCATGTGTCCAAGTGCAAATACCCGGGAGTTCTGAGTGAACTACGATCAAAACTTAGCGATTATTTTTATTTTTTACAATTGCTCTTCTCTTAATGCACTATAATAATCTCAAAAATTGATCTTTGGAGTAACTTTTAAATGTTATCAATTAGGATTATTGGCATAATCTTTTCAAAGAAGGATAAGGTAAATCATTACTGGTTTAATTAGAAGATTATTACTTTGAAAAGTTTTATCTTAATAAATATTTTTTATATAAAACCTGGAAGAAATTTGGATAACTTAATTATTTGAAATATTGTTCTGCTACTTATCAGTTAAAAAGCATTTGATCTTATTGTAAATTCAAGTTAAATAGTATGAGTTGGTAACTTGCTTAATTTGAAATCTCTCTGTTTTCCAGACTGTTCAGAATTATTTAATATTGGTCAATAAATACTAAATTAATTTCGTTGTAAATAGATTTTTATAAATGTTATAGTCACAAATTTTTGGTTTAGTTCTCAACTCATTTGCCTTTGCTGAAGTGGGATAATAAAAGAAGATATTTTAAATTCTTTTTTTCTCTTTTATTTTAGGGTTTGAAATGAATGAAAAACAAGATTCATCACGCTAATGTAGCTAGAACATGAAAATAAAAATAATTACATCAAAGGTTAAGGTAATTTTTGTTTTGTTTTTGAAGATAACAGTGAAAAAACAGTAGCTTAGATAGAGGTATTAGAACTCTATGAGCGGGTATACTGATTTTGCTTTGTTAAAGCCTGTGTTATCGAACTGTTTATCAGAACGTCTTGTTGATGGGCGAACGTCCAAAACCGGCTGATCATCACAAAATGAAGTAGGCTATCATTGCAAATATTTCTTGATACTTTCCAGGACTGCAGACCCAACAATAACATTTACGGTAGATGTTTGCATTCGTGTCAACTTGTATGTTTTTCATAATATACAATTTAGATGAATTATAATATATAATATTATATTAAAATACAACATCCTAAATTCCTCTAATACATGACCTTTTCGTTTATACAAACGCATGTAGCTTATACAAATCCCAAGTATTGCAACATCAACCAACAATGTTGCCAATTTATAAGAAAACACTACCGCAAACAATATGTTTCACTTCAACAGAAAATACAGCAGTGCCAGAACTAAAGATGTGGTAACTAACATGTAACACTAGGAATTACAAAACAGCCACAAACAGAAATCTGGGACCATTTATTTTTTAAGTGAAGAGATTATTGAATCTTAAAACTTCCACAATGCAGCCATAATCCAAAATGTGGCAGTGTTGAACCCCAGACACGTCTAATATTCAGAATTGCAATACTGACATATCTCCTGTGGTAATCTAAATGAACCAAATTAGAGTTATGGCTGTCATCTTTTCTGATAGAGGACCAGTCTGCGAACCATGAAATGAACATCTCCCTAATTTTCCGCCTGGGTCTCTTAGGTTTTGGAGCCACTTCAACGCTCTATGGTCAGTGATGGTGAATTCTATATATGGCCTACAATTTGTTATGGCCCAAAGCACGCTAAGACATTCTAATTCAGTCGCAGAAAATTTCTTTTCCTTTTTAACCAAGGACCGACTCGCATAAGCGATAGGTTTCCCACTTTCGTCAAATTCTTGCGAAAGAGTGGCTCCCAGTCCGCCTGTAGATGCATCCGTTTGGATAATAAAAGGCCGCGTAAAATCTGGGCAAGTCAGGATGGGCGCTGAGACTAATTGATCTTGTAACTTCTTCACTGAATCTTCTTGCGCTTGTCCCCAGACGAACTTTTTATTTTTCTTGAACAAGTCTGTTAGTGGAGATACCAAGGTCGAGTACAAACCTGCGATACCAACTCGCTAGACCTACAAATCGTCTTACTTGCTTTAACGCTGTAGGCCGAGGACAATTTAAGATTGCTGACACTTTTTCTGGGTCTATTCAAGACCATGTTCATTTACTATATATCCGAGGTAACGGAGCTCATTTCTACAGAACTGGCACTTCTCCCAAGATAATGACAGGTCTGCAGCTGTCTAGCGTTTGAAGGCCACCTCTAAAACTTCAAGGTGCTTTTGGAAAGAGGATGTTACAATGATGATAAATAGGAAAATACATACGGATCTATTGTACGTCCCAAGTCGGTATCTATAAGTCTTTGCCAGGTGGCTCCCGAAATATGTAAACCGAACGGCATACGGCAAAATTGAAATCCACAACAGGCTCCAGCCTACCCGAAATTAGAATTATCCTGTATTGTGACCCTGGGTAGTAATTATTTCGACCCCATACGTCTGATCTCTTACGTCTCCCTGACGCTGTCAGATTTCTTGCCCTAGTAATGATGATACCCATCACTTGCCTGTGTATCATCAACTTCAAAGTCTGGTGGTTGATTTCATATTGCTGGTGTCTGTGGCTCGATTTTCCACCCATTTTCTCTAGAAATTAGAGATGGTTTACTAAAACAGTAAACTACTACTACATTATTTTACTAATACTATTTTACTACTTACATACTTAAATTTTTTTTGGAATAAATTTGATAGGTCTTTCTCATTATTTGCCGCTTCTCAACTGAATAAGGTCACGTGACTGTGACGTCACACAACACCTAAAAAATTCTGTAATTTAGCTATTTAACTGCATATTTACTATACAAAATGATTTATGATGTAAAGAATACATTTTTGAATATTTAAGGATATTAATAGTATATAAAAATTATAATAATAATATAATTATATAGTTCTACATAATATATAATATTATGTATTTGTAATTATATCTATATACTTATCTGTATTTATTTTATATATATTATATAATTTAATAATTATTTAATAATTAAAATTATTATAATGATAAAAATATTTAGGATGAATCATTCAATCGACAGTTGGGCATTTGTTGGAGGTTATTTTATGGGAGATTACGTGCTATGTAAAGCCTTTGACACACAGGACGCGATCTGTCGCGGCGGTCAGCGATATGGCTACGTCACATACAAAGCGAGATCTGTGTGAGCGATCTAGTGTTTTTTTGTCTATAGAGCAGGATCGCATTATTGTTTTGCACTAGTTATAGTGTTTTGCAAATTTTTTGGGGGAAAAATAAGTAGTTCTGATGAGGAGGAACTCCTGCTTCTTCTTGCACTACAGTACACCAGAAGAAATAGACGATATTGGGTGCACCCAATTAATGAAAAAAGAAAAGAGCTTGGTGAATACCAACGTCTCTGTAGGGAACAGCAGTCACATGAAGACAGATTTTTTTTTGTATATTTCCATATGTCAAGACAAAGTTTCGAAGAATTACATGATCTTCTCCAGCAGAGTATTGAAAAGATCACCACGAACTGAAGGAGACCTATTGAAACAAGGGAAAGATTGGCCGTTTGTTTGAGGTAAGTTAATAACAAATATATACTCATACCTACACAATATGAACTGAGTTAATTAATTCAATAAGCAAGTTACATCGCATAAAAAAGAAGTTGTCAGTTATGACTTGTATGCTGCTAAAAAATAAAAACATAATAATTATAATATTGTAAGCTAATTTCATTGAAATTGTTGCCCAAAATGGTCATAAAACTGTCGTGCATTTTCGACCGAATCTTTGCATGATGAGCCAATGATCTGGTAAACAGGGAACGTATGTCCTGGGTCCAATGGCGTTGAGAATTGGAAGAATTGATATCGCAATGCAATGATTACTGGGATGTGGATGGTAGGTGACTAAAATTCTCTTCCAAGTTCTTTCATTTCAGTTTTTGCAAACAGTAAGTTCAATCTTCATCATTGCTTGCGTTGCTGTCTTGAATTTTCTGAACGTGTCAGCATAACTTAAGAACAAGTGATCTATTGAATCAAACTCGCGTTAGTAGGCTTTGTTTGTAAATAATGAAGCACCTTGTTTAAGCCAGAGTTTTGGAATGTATCATCGTGTGCTGCAGTATCAATTTTCCTTTTTTTTCTGCGGGGTTGTGGGTGGCATTTGTGGAGAGGCCGGAACTATTTGTGTACCATTTTCTTCACCTTCACTTTCATGTTCATTATCATTGATAGAGAATCTTCATTTTCGTCACTTGGTATATTGGTGATCGTGGAACGCGGTTGATAGGTATTATCCAAAATCTCATTTTACACTCCATGGCCACTTCTGGTACTTTTTAGCCTGTCCAGTTTCTCCTTTGGCGCTTTTCTTACGCCTTAGTAACTGTCCCGAAATTTTTCCATTTCTTTTTGGCTGCATCACCTGAAACAAATTTGAAAAATGAAATAATTACTTTTATTTAATATTTTTAAATAGCTTTTTAAAATTAAAAAATTTAGTAAAATAATGGTCCCTATCTTTCCAGGTATTTGGCTACAGGCGAAGTCACCAGATCATCGCTTTTTCTTTCTGAATGGGACGTTCAACTGTTTCCAAGATAGTAAGAGAAGTTTAACGAGAAATATGGAATGTTTTACAGCCAGTCTATTTGCCCCCTCCCACGACTCGGACGTGGAAAAAAGCTGAGGAAGGTTTTTCAGCACTATGGGGTTTTCCGAATTGTATTGGAAGCATAGACGGAAAACATATCAAATTAAAGTGTCCTAGTAATAGTGGATCTGAATATTATTGTTACAAAAATTACTTTTCACTCGTTCTTTTAGCGTTGGTGGACCACTCTACCAGTTTATAGTAGTTGAATAGGAAGATATGGCGACAGTGCTATTTTCGATAATTCGGCTTTTTACCGGCAGTACATTGACGGAAAAACAATTCTACCTCCAAAACCACTACCTGGCACACATGCCCTCCATCCCTCACGTTATCGTTGGTCGAGCACGTCGTGTTGTGGAAAACGCGTTCCGTATATTGGCTATGAAATGGCGTATATTCTTGAGACGCATAGAAACAGATGCCGCAACTGCAGACTGCATAGTTAAGGCAGCTTGCTGTTTGCATAACTTCATTATAAAGAAGAATAACATAGAATGTTCAGCTAATGATCAAAATGAAGAGCCTATGCAAGCGCTGTTACCAACAAAGGCCACCAATCGAAGATCAACCAATGCTGCAATTCTAGTCCGCGAAAAGTTTGCTGATTATTTTGCTAGTAGGACATAAATTCAAGAGCTAGAGGTTAAAAACACATTAAAATTAATTACTAATAAAATAAGTTAAAATAATTAAATTAAATATTAATATTATAATTAAATATTAATGTAATTACAATTAAATATTATTAAATAAATTAAAATAATTATACATTACATTATATGTATAATAATTTATTCATTATTATATATTACTATTATTTATTTATTTAATTTATTTATATTATATACTAGTAAGTGAAAAACACTTGTCTAATCTAAAATAATATTGTGAAATAAAGACATACATATTTGTACTTACTAGAAATTCTCAACTCTTCAGCAATCACTATCCATGTTTTCTGCCTTCTTAACAATATTTTTGTACAACTTGTGTGAAGTGTCGAAACAAAAACGGGTAGTTTCTCACTTTTTCAATTAAATTTTCTGTATCTTCTCCCATCTTGAAAATAAGAAAACTGATGCAGATCGCCTAGACCGCGCGACAAGTTTTGTAATTTTGTACAACCAGATCGCCAGCTACGGCAGTCTCGACTGTGTCGCTGAGATAGATCGCCTCGTGTGTGACAGGGGTGATGCAATATTGCATCATACAACAACATCGTCGCATCGCGGCGGTCTGAGATCGCTGCCCGCCATGACAAATCGTGTTCTGTGTGTTAAAGCCTTAAATCACTACTACTACGTACTATGTAAATCACCACATGAATGCAAGAATTACACTTTTAATTTTGTAAGTTATAGTTTTTTTAATAATTACTTTCAGCATTAATTCTGCATTTGAATAGTTCTGCTAGTTTTTAACCGGTGGTGCGTGCAAAATTTAAAGTTTTGAAACTCTTGTTTAAACAAAAAGAAGTTTATTAGCTGATGTTTTTTAAAAGGTAAGTGCCATTATAAGTTTTTGTATTGTGTAATGAACAGTTTGTCACTAAGTTAATTACTCAAATGCAAACTAAGTTTGGAATTTGGAAAAGGCCGGACATCCAATACAAAAAGAATCTAGCTTGATAAGTAGTACAAGTAATTAAATTATAGTCCAGCAGCATGCATAACACAAACACATTTCCGCAGAATCATATTAAATAAAAGTGATAGGGCTGCCTGCATCTGTGCAATTAGCATTCCAAGTTTCAAGAATTTTTTTTTTTTTTTTTAACACCAAGATCAGGCACGCAAGGCAAGGCACTTCGACGATCCTATCCGTTGACAGACTATTCACACCTAGGCACACCAACCCTGCGCATAGAAAAAAAAAAGAAATTTTGAAAACAACGAGGGAAACCCTTCGGTTCCAACTGCACTTTAACGTACGTTAACGCACGGCACATGCTGTTGTCACCGATAGACGAAAACCCTGAAGTCCTGATTAAAGAAAAAAAAAATGTAGGGGACCCATTGGTAAGGGGAAATGTAAGTTTAACGTGCACCAAAGAAAGTCAAGAATACAGAGCCTGGTCATAACCATTTTGTAGCCGGTCAGAGAAACGGTCAACGCTTTCGCCACTCTCCGTCCACCTCGAAGATGAACTGACCTTTCCAAGCCCAGCTGCTAACATGGCAATGGTTTCATCTTCACCCAAACGGGTGTGTTGCCTGATCTTGGTGGCAACGAGAGTTATATACTCGTACCCCTGTAACGGTCCGTTGAGCACACTCTTGGACAGACCATCACGAAAACCCTTGGAGAGCCTTTGCTCCCAGATACGTTTTTTTTCCTCGCTGCCATACAAAGCCATGTCGCGTTCCAATGCAGGTAGTTCATTCAGATCTTTATCGATATAGTAGACAACGTGCTCCACTGCCTCATCCGTAAATGGGATCTTGCCTCCGACGGAGGATTCGGCCTTGGTTTGCGTCTGGCTAGGGCGCATGGCCACATGTTTTTTCTCTCCTTCTTCTTAAGAGGCTCATAACGAGTTTCTAAATCAAAATCCAGGCTCGGGATCAACCCCAGATGCTCTAATAACCCAATTGTGTTATAAAGAAGGAAATTGCCTTTCTCATCGAACACACCTTCTGGATGCG
>JAAEAF010011996.1:0-13962 GCA_011037195.1 Triatoma infestans | reverse complement strand
GACACCTGGTTAATCGCAGAACGGATGTAAGAATAGGTAAAGTACGTCATAATACAATCGAATTAGTGCGAAAGGAAACGATTGAACAAGTAAATCTATTCAGCACAGAGTATCGGTACAGGCCGAACGGGTCCGCAGTCAACGTGTTAATTGCACTAATAATTAGTTAGATTCATTTTTATTATGTTGTTGCGAGAAAAACTAGATTTTGATTGAATTAGCTCCCGAGCAGATTTCCATTTTTAAAGTACTCTTGCAAAATACTTCGTGCACATACATAAATTAAGGACACAGCCTACTACCACCAACAAGCATAGAAATATTGATGCAATTTCAAAAAAATGTCTAACTGCATAATACTCGTACTCTTCTAGAATCCACCAATAATTGTGATAAGGTTTTTATCTCTGCAGTTAACATTCAAAGTTTAATGAAAAACGTTAGATCTGTATCCGAGAATATTCCGAAAACCTTTTCCAAAAAAAAAATCGTATTTTCGATTAACCAATACAAAACCGATATTTTCAGTTTTAGCAATACTTTTCTTAAGGCACTTTAAAAGAAAAAAATTTTACTTTGCAGATCCCACAGAATATTCCAAAAATTACTTTCCCAATATAAATGTTTCAAATAAAAGTGATAAGCATTTTTGTAAGTGTGTGCATGGGAGGGGGGATAACAAGTTTAAAGACGACAATCGGTACAGCCAGTTAATACAATTATAAGTATATACAATGACGAATCTTCTTTAAACTTCCAATTTCGCTCATTTGTCTTCACAAAAATATTGAGTTGGTGGGGGGGCAAATACCAGCCTGCTAACCCAAGCAGGTAGTGAAGTGAAGCGACAATAACATTGTACTAACCTCTTGTATTTTTAACGCCAACCGCAAAATAATCTAAAATAACAGACAAGGACAAACACAGGACACAAACTAAGGTCTCCGTCCCTAGTTAATTGGCGTAAGCCAAGGGAGAAGAAAGGGATTAACTCAGTGGTAGCGCGCTGGACTAGCATCTCGGAGGTCCCGGGTTCGAACCCAGCTTGCTGCCCTTACATTTTTCTCTTCCTAGGTGCCTCTACAATTCACTGTCCGGAGATGGGCAGTGTTGTCTACAGCTAGAGAACACTGCTTGGAGGCCAGCAGTGCACTGAGAAGGCTCCGGGGGTCACAATAGATCTTTCAGGCCGCAGGGCAATAATCTCCTACAACAATCTACAATTCTGTTACACTCAATACTTATTGGTTTGTTGATTGTATGAATCTAAAATACATTTCAGGGGGAGGGGGAGGTTACAAATAAAAGTGATAGGTTTAAATCTGGGCAGATAGCATTCCAAGTTTAAAGAAATTCGCTGTAGTCGTTTTCGAGATAATTCCAAAAAACTCCAAACTCTATTGCATAAAATTACATTTGCGATTAATCGATTTTCTTTAAAATGGTAGAACCATACGCTGCATTGAAGTAGTACTTTGTTATGGTTATGACAGTTTTACATAACTGCAATTCCAGAACCGCCACCCCCCCAAATAAATTTCCCTGGGGGAAATGTGTCAAATAAAAATAAGACATTTATGTATGTAGACAGAATACGATATTTAAAGAAAAGTGATGGAATAGTTTTCAAGAAAACCGCGAAAAATTGGAAAACATCATTCAGTAAAGTCGCACCACCTTTGTAAATTAAATTGATTTTAACGGAAGACGAGTGAGTGTTTCACAACAGATTTTTTTATTTTATTTTGTTTAATAATAATAAAAGAAACATAATTTAAGAAGAAAAAAAAAAAGAAATAATTACCGTAGAGAAATCCATTCCATGAGTTGTTTGATCTAGTAAAGTGTGCAGGTGTGAACGAGCAGTAATGTCGTTTTGTGTGTGTAAAATACGTCTGCGGTTAGATTGCGTGCGCATATAATTTTTGTATGTCTATCTGTTGTGTGTGTAGTGCTAGAGAGTATATAATATAATATCATTGCCAGCTTGAATCTAAGGATTGATACCACAATATAAAATCTAAACACAAGCAATTGAGGAAAAGACAAAAGCTATATAGAGTAGAGAAAAATAAGAGAGGGGAGACTTGAATAAGTATATATATATATAAAATCACTCACAGACAAACACACACACATTATATCTATAGGAGCATCTCTCCTTTCATATTCAGGAATATATATACTCGTATATATATATCACCTCTAGGAATAGTAACTAGTACCAACTAAAAGCAGGTGTACCAACCGGTAAAACTGGTGTGCTGGTTGCTTATATGACGTATACAAGGAAAAGAGGGAAACGATTCATACAATGGAACGATTCATAGGTAAAAAAAAAAAAAAAAAACTCGCTAGGATTGTAGTGTATAAGGAACTGAAAGAAAGAAAGACAGGTGCCTGTCTGACTGTGTAGGGTTGTCTATACGGTATGGAAAGAGGCGAAACAAGGTCCGTTCCTTAGTCAGCTACAGGAGAACAACTAATACACTATAGAAGGGGAGTGCAAAAGAGAAAGTAATAATATATATAAAGACAATAGGACTAGACTTTAAGATAACATTAACTTAGGACACAATAAGGGTTTCTTTTCTCTCTCTCTCTCTATTTAACTTCTCTAATGTATAACAGAATTATTATCAACGTAAAACTAAAAATAAATACAAGCTTTTATTTTTATTATTTGAATTCAGTTTTTTTTTGTTTCTTTCAACATTTAACACTTTTTAAAGTAACAACATAAATTATAAATATTTAAATCCATTATAAAGAATTTCCATTTTTATTTCAAACATGTTACTTACTTTCTTTTACTCCTCCTCCTGATAAGAGAAAATATTAGGATCGTGTGAAATTTTCAAAACTGAGTTTTTACCGGAAATAAATTTTTGATGTCCTTTGAATACGAAAAAGTGTTTTTTTTTTTTTTAGCTTATGGTTTTAACAAATATCTAGAAAATGTAACATTGCAACAAGTTCAAACACGGTATACTGTTTCGATTACTACTAATTCATGTGACTACGAAGAGATCAGGCAAAACTAGTCAACCGGACAGGATCTTCTTTAGTTTAAGATCTCCCAGCTAAGTATACAATTGAAAGGTTAGTAAAAATCTGATGTGATATATTCATACGATTTTTTTCTTATTAACTGTCTGCCTCGCCTAATACAGTTACATACAAAATGACAATTTTTTACTTTTTCTTGCAAAAGAGGAAGTATTGTGATCCGGTCTGATTTTCAAAATGGAATTTTCAGGGTCACCTAAATGCGAAAAAAGTTTTTAGCAAGCGTGCGTGTTGTACAGTATATCTTAAAAAAAGAAAAGTCGCAAGATACTTGGTATTCCGTTTACGTATTACCATCGCATCATCAGACACGAAGATTTTGTGTAAAATCCATCAACCGTTTCGTGTGATTTTATGAAATGGTTTATAGAAACTTGGAATACTTTGTTGCATAGATAGAAACGTATCACTTTTATTTAAAAAATATTTCTGGAAAAAAATTGATTTTTAGAGAAGAATTTTTTGGATGTCTGTCAGTTACTTTAAATTTAGCCCGCAAGGGGTATCTGTTGCATGCAGTTACTTGGGGAGTAGCGACCCCACGGGTTACCACAGCTCAAGTACTCCTTGCACTTCGTCAGAACAGTACACAATACACTTACAACTAAATTACGCTCTACACTTTATAAACACAGTACACAAACTAGGGTGTCTGTTCCTAGTTAATTGGCGTAAGCCAACGGAGAAGAAAGGGATTAGCTCAGTGGTAGTACGCTGGACTAGCAACGCGGAGGTCCTGGGTTCAAATCCAGCATGCTGCCCTCAAATTTTCCCTTCCTAGCAGCCTCTACAACTCACTGTACGGTGATGAGAGTGTTGTCTATCGCTAGAGAACACTGCTTAGAGGCCGGCAGGGCACGGAGAAGGCTCCGGGCGGGGGGGCACAATAGATCTTTCAGGTCGCAGTGCGATAATCCCCTACAGCCTACAACAATCTACATTTGCATGACAAGTTAAACTAGAATCTTTAGTTATAAAAAATTAAAAGTGGAATATAGAATAGCACTACAAAAATATGTCCATCTAAGGGCATGACTTATTCAGCACGATTAAAGTGTAGTAATTAATGACAAAATATGTACATATCACGACAAATGAAGTGATGATCTTTTTTTAGGTTTCTGCGGCCATTGCATGGGACATTCTGGAATTGCCGAGGCATCAGTGGCTCCTCCACCAAGATTCATTGCCTTATTGGCTGAAGAAGCTCATTGCACCATCGGCGAAACGTCGGTTTTGAGCAAACCACTGAGGCGGCCTCAACCAAGGAAACTCAAGTGTTTTTCAAGATATGTTTTATTTAAAAAAAACATTTTTTTTTTTCTTAAATGGGGGAAAATAAGTATATGCGGTTCATCAACCGTTTCGTATGACTTTATGAAATGGTTTATAGAAACTTGGAATACTTTGTTACATAGAAACGTATCACTTTTATTTAAAAAAACATTTCTGAAAAAAAATCGATTTTTAGAGAAGAACTTTTTGGATGTCTGTCAGTTACTTTAAATTTACCCCGCAAGGGGTATCTGTTGCATGCAGTTACTTGGGAAGTGGCGACCCCACGGGTTACCACAGCTCAAGTACTCCTTGCACTTCGTCAGAACAGTACACATACTAGGGTCTCCGTCCCTAGTTAATTGGTGTAATCCAAGGGAGAAGGCCGCGCTGAGCTTGCAACGCGGAGGTCGCGGGTTCGAATCCAGCATGCTGCCCTTAGATTTTCTCTTGCTAGGAGCCTCTACAACTCACTGTCCGGTGATGAGCAGGAATGTCTGCAGCTAGAGAACATTGCTTGGAAGCCGGCAGTGCACTGAGAAGGCTCCGTGGGGGGGTCACAACAGATCTTTCAGGTTGCAGTGCGACAATCCCCTACAGCAATCTAGTTTAAATTTAAATTTGCCCAAACTTTCATAGGTTTTGACATAGAGCGCTCTACACATCAGGCCGCTCAAGAATAGAAGTAAAAAATTCCCACCACCAATTTTTTTGGCCAGCCTAGAAAATTAAACATTGAAATGTTGCAATTTTAAAGAAAATTTCTTGATTAAATTGTTTTAATTGGGAGTAAGAGAAAATTGGGTGAGTGTTTTATAGCAGATTATTATTATTATTTTTTTACTTAGGGGACCTCAAAACATGTATTTCCGGTGAAAACAGCTTCAGATAAGAAAAAGTAAAAATTTACTATTAATTCATGGCACCGCTTTGATCAGGCATCTTTGTGCAGATTAGAACACGCGGAAGCTCTTCTCTGTGAATATCTAACAATTGAAGTATATAATCAAAAGAATTTTCAGTACACCCAAAACAATAGATTAATTTTTTGGGGACACAGTAACTTTCAGTGCTCTTAAGATGGATTGGTTGATTCTGTCGTGGCTTAGTTCCACGATAAGATAAAAGTATACAAGATCACTTATAAAGAAAATATATGTATAAAAAGTGATAGAAAAGTGGGTGTCATGGAGGAGAAACATAATTTAAAATAAAGAAATAATATGTAATATTAATGTTTCATGCGTGAGGAATACACACACCTAACAACTAATGGAACTCATATATGGTAACAGCGCACGCGCAAAAGCTATTATGTCCACGCGACTCATTCTATTACACTCTTCATGTCACTCAACTTCTATTTTCTTTTTTTTTCTTTTTTAAAAGATATACAAAAAAACAAAACAGTACCCCCATGGTTCATAATGCACATTAAAATAACTATATTGTAATAATATTATATTGACTAAGTACTGTTAACGACGATTCAAGGAATACTAAGTAGGTACATAGTTATAACTGCACACATGTATTTGTGTTTATAACGATTTAGAATTGTGTTGTTACTTTTTTTTTGATGTAAGGTTATTAAAACTGTTTGTTATATTTGCTAACGGTTAGTGTGAATCCATTTATTTTTATTTTCTCTTACTGTCGTAATAGGAAGTAATAAGATTGTGTAAAATTTATGAAATTAAGTTTTCATAGAAAATACATGTTTTGAATATGAAAAAGTGATTATTAGAAATTAGTCTGTGTGTCCGTCCACCTGTATGTATGTCAGCATAACTCAAAAACGAAAAATCGCTGAAAACTGAAACTTGGTAGTTCACTTCAGTTCTATCATGGGATAGCACAATAAAGTTTTAATCAAAATCAATCAAACAGGTGTACCAACTTTACTGTATAGAATTTTCATTTTTTAGCGGATTTTCTTCGAAAATGGCATGACAATGGATTTTCTTTGGTATATCAACTTAATCATACGAAGAGTTACAACTTTTCTTTGAAGCATTTTTCCATGAAAATTCATTTAAGTGGTGTTCTGGGGGATTGGTGACGTTAGGCTTTCTCTATATTATATGCCATTTCAATATATTACACGATTCTTTCGAAAAAATAATAATAAGGTATGTGGCCAAAATTTCGCGTCTGAATTCTGAAGTACTACTCTTTAATGCTATGTTTCGGGTGTACACATATGTATGTTATAGTTATATGCGAAATTTGTAACTAGGTAATAATACTCGTATAAATAAAGAATAAATCATTATTAAAGAATGAAACACTCACACAACTTTCACTTACTCCGCTTCCCAAAATTATAATTGACAAATTTATTGTTAATGTACCAAATTTAATGAAATTCGTCGAAAACTGTTCAGTAAAAGCACACTTCCGATTTACTAATTTTTTTGAAACTCCATCTAGTTCTTGGCCATCTATTTATTTCTAATTAATTTTCTTTTGGATGATAATCAACTATGATAGCACTTCAGAGAAAAACATAACCCCACCACTCCCCTAAAAGTGCCCTTAAATGAATTTTTTCCCAGAGAAATTTTTTAAATAAAAGTTGTAGATCTTCGTATGTGTAGTTTATATAGGAAGTTTCAAGAAAATCGTCAGAGCCATTTTTGAGAAAATCGCGAAAAAGAGAAAAAAAATCATTTAGTAAAAGTAGTAAGTAAACGCACTTCTGGTCATCCGATTTTTTCAAACTCGGAATTTCAACAACATATTTAATTCTAATTAACATTATTTAGATGACAGAATTGTCTAGTAAATTGAAATAGCTTTAGATGAACACCTAAAACCCCTCCCTCAAAAATACCCTTAAATGAATTTTTTCGCAGAAATGTTTCAAATAAAAGTTGTAGCTCTTTATATGTGTAATTGATGTACCAAGTTTCAAGAAAATTGTTGGAGCTTTTTTTGAGAAAATCGCCTTTTTTGAAGAAAAAAACTAGTAAAGTAGTACTTCCGGTTGAGGGATTTTGACAGATAACGTACTGTCAGATCGCATGGTGATACCTAAACGGAATATCAAGTTCAACTTTTTACGGTTTTCGTTTTGAGCTATGCTGTTCACATACATAGACACACACACACACACACACTGACCTTTTCTAAAACCCCTTTTTTTTGGACTCAGAGGGCCTCTAAACGGATATTTCCGGTGAAAACTTGATATCGAAAATTTGACACGATAAAAAGTATGTAAATTGCAGCAAGAGAATGTCGTGTGAGTTATTCACACAGATATTTTTATTTGTCTACAATAATACTTCCTCTAATTACTGTTTCTCTCTAGGGCATTATTACCAACTTTGTGATCACACAGGGATCTCACAATATTGTTTGAAATCAATGCAAATGTCCATTTTCTTCTTCTTCTTCTTCTTCTGAAGGCTTTTACACTCTATAGCAGTTGCCTATCATTTTTCCGATTTCCTCATCCATTCAAACCTAGTCCTCGAAATTTAAGGAAAACAGTGGACATATAAATAATGTTAAAAACATTGACAAAGAACTCAAGTAGACAGTCTAAAGTAGACATATAAATTGCACAGGTAAAGTAGATGAAGGGGCCAATGTACGAACGTCATTGGCCCCTTCATCATCAAGCCATCTCATTTCCACTATTCTTCTGATACACTGATAGAGTGAGAGAGAGAGAGAGAGAGAGAAAGAGAAACGAAAGAAAGAAAAAAAAAAAAGAGTCTTCAAATTAAAAATGGCATGACGGGATGCGATGATCCGTGTGTATGTTTGTGAGGGACAGAGTTGCTGTCACATACAGAGAGAGCTACAAGATAGGACGTGTGGTGTTCCCCCGTCGTGCGTGCACATATAACAGCACCCCCCCCATATTATTATACTAACTACTAGCACACTACACTACTACTACTACTACTAACTACTATAGCCCATCTTCAACTCTTATTTCTTCTGGACTTGTTTTAATACCCATTATTGTATCTCAATAGTTGTTTTTTTTTTACTATAATTTTTCTGTTTTTTTATTTTTTTTATTTTTATTTTTGTTCTGTTTAAATGACACCCTAGTCACACATGATTGTTGTCTATCATCTAGCTTGCATGACAAACACGTTATTTCTTTACTTCTAACTCTATCATTAGCTTTGTCAATTACGTCATTTTTTTTGTTTCGTTTAAATGATTGTGAAATTAGTTAATATTGTTTTATAACTTTAATAATTTAATGTATTTAAAATTATAAAATAACATACACCTAAATATTTTTTTTTAATATATGAAAAGAGTCTTTATCTCCTATTATCAATAGCATAAAAAAAAAAAAAAAAAAAAAAAATAGAATAATGAGGTTAGATCTGGAAAATACGTAACACTATAAATTTGCCCAGGTTTCTATTTCAAAGTAAAAACCACTTTTTACTTTCTCTTACTCCTAGTAAGAGAAAGTATTGTAATCGTGTCAAATTTTCGATATCGAGTTTTCACCGGAAATATCCGTTTTGAGGTCCCTTGAGTCAAAAAAAGTGGTCTGTGTGTGCAAATGGCCTGTGTTTGTATGTGAACTGCATAGCTCAAAAACGAAAAACGGTTAAGATAGAAGAAAGTTGAAACTTGATATTACGTTTAGGTATCACCAAGGGATCTGACAGTATGTTTTCTGTCAAAACTCCTCAACCGGAAGTACCACTTTACTAGTTTTTTTTTTTTACGTATTTGCGATTTTCTCAAAAATGGCTTCGACGATTTTCCTTAAACTTGATATATCACCTACACATCAAGAGCTACAACTTTTGTTTGAAAATTTCTCTGGAAAAAATCATTTAAGGGCAACTTCGGGGAGGAGAGGTGTTTGGTTTTCATCTAAAGTGCTATTTCAGTTTTGAAAATTCATTTATCAGCTAAATAATATGATTAGACACTAAAATATGTGTTGAAAATTCTGACTTTAAAAAAAATCGGATTCACGGATGTGCGCTTTTACCGAAAATGTCTTTTTCCACTTTTCTGGATTTTTTTTAAACGGCCTCCAAAGATTTTCTGGTTTCAAATTGGAATGAGAAAATACACATATAAAGAGCTACAACTTTTATTTTGAAACATTTCTTCTGGTAATGTACTTTAGAGGAGGGCTTTTTGGGGAGGACGCGGTTATGTTACCTTTAAAGTGTATCATAGTTGATTACACAATTTACAATCTAATACAAAATTATTTAAAAATAATAGATTGCCAAAATTCGAGGTTTCAAGAAAAGGAGTACAGGAAGTGCGCTTTTACTGAACAGTTTTTTTTTTTTTCAGTTTTCGACGAATTTCATTAAATTTGGTACACAAATTATAAAATTTGTAATTTGTCAATTTTGAAAACTGGAATTAAAGATAGTTGTATTAGTGTTCCACACCAGATTTTTCCCGTTTTTGAGTTATGCTGAACAAAAACATAATAGTACAAACTAACACACATACATACACTCACACGAACCAATTAAAATAAAATTCGCACTTCCAAGATACCGCGTTTATTTCTCACTTTCTCTCTGTCTGGAAATTATATCCCAATAACCTAATTTCTGTAAATATAATTTAATTCGACACAAGTTTGCTCTTTCTAAGAAAAATATCATCGATAAAATTCGTAAGAGAAATAGAAAAAAGGTAATGCAAAACGTAAAATTCGTTTTGGTTACTTTCTAAAACCGGAAATACTAAACATTGGTATGACGAAATTGGAAATGCCCATAATAAAAAAAAAAATTCCACACACCGTTTTAGTGAAAGTATCTAATCCTAGTTGAGAAACAAAGAAACAATTCATCTAAAAATTAACAAAAGAAATCAACACAATATAAATAAAAATGTAAGTGATAAAATTGTTGAAATAAAGGAAAATTGGGATTTTTGCAAGAGCGTATTTTTTTTTTTTTTTGTCAAATTGTAATCGTGTCAAATTTTCGATAGCGAGTTTTCACCGAAAATATCCGTTTTGAGGTCCCCTGAGTCCAAAAAAGTGTTTTTAGCAAATGGTGTGTGTATGTGTATGTATGTATGTATGTGAGCAGCATAGCTCAAAAACGAAAAACCGTAGAAAGTTGAAACTTGATATTCCGTTTAGGTATCACCATGGGATCTAATAGTACGTTATCTGTCAAAATCCTCAACCGGAAGTACCACACTGTACTAGTTGTTTCTTTTATTTTTGCGTTTTTCTCAAAAAATGGCTCCAACGATTTTCTTCAAACTTTATTCATCAACTACACATAGAAAGAGCTACAAATTTTATCTGAAACTTTTCCCCGGAAAAATTCATTCAAGGGCACTTTTGCGGGAAGGGTGGGGGGTTAGGTTTTTATCTAACGTACTATTTCAGTTTTTTAGACAATTCTGTCATCTAAATAATGTGAATTAGAATTAAATATGTTGTCGAAATTCCGAGTTTGATAAAAAATCGGATGACCGGAAGTGCGTTTACTTTACCACATTACTAAACAATTTGATTCACTTCATTGCGATTTTTATCAAAAATAGCCCGAACGATTTTTCTTGAAACTTCCCATATAAACTAAACATACAAAGATCTACAACTTTTATTTAGAACATTTCTCTGGGAAAATTCATTTAAAGGCATTTTTAGGGGAGGGGTTGGGTTATGTTTTTTCTCTAAAGTGCTATCATAGTTGATTATACAATTCTGTCACCCAAACAAACTTAATTTAGAAATAAATAGATTGCCAAAATTCCAAGTTTCAAGAAAATTTAGTAAACCGGAAGTGCCCTTTTACTGAACCGTTTTTTTCAGTTTTCGACGAATTTCATTAAATTTGGTACATAAACTATAAAATTTGTCAATTTTGAGAACTGGAATAAGAGAGAGTTGTGTGAGTGTTTCACACAAGATTTTTTTTTTGTTTTTTAGATAGGTCTATCCTTATAAAAAGAAATTTTATTCAATAGTCTAGACACGTCTTTAGAATCAGAATATTATATAATACGTAATATGTAATAAAAATATAAGGAATACAATTAAAACAATATATATACTTTTACAAAGTAGTCCATGTGGAAGGTCACTTGTGGAAGGAAACTAGCAGAAGGGTCATGTGTCAGGCCACACTATGGTTGGTAGAATATGCGGTTATCTGCGGTTTTATGTCCTTGGCTTTATGTGTTTTATTTATTATTTTGTTTTATTGTATTTTTTTTATTTAATATAATGACGTCGTTTTATTTCATAATTATCACAACTATTATGAAATTATTTATCATTATACTAAGTAACAATGATAGCATTTAATAGAATAATAAACATTTTTATGCCTACAGTTTGATTTAAAAAAGCTGGAGTGAAACACTCATACAACTTTCTCTTACGGCAATTGAATACAATTATACAATCTGGCTTATTTTTTTCGAATTTAATTTTTTTCTGTCATATGGTCGCTTTAATATAGTTATACTGTAGTCCAGAACACAACTTTAATAGCACTGAAGAAATTTAACGCCACGAATTCCGTATAACTACCTATAATCAGTTGGTCCAGGAAAAAACATTTTTTAAATAAAAGTTATAGAATTGTTATCTTTGCATTTAGCATTCAAATTTAAAGGAAATTGTTATAGAGTTTTCGAGTACCCCCCCCCAAACCCTCAAAAACCTATTCTGAAAAAAGTCGTACTACCGGGTTAACAGATTTACTTCAAATTTGGAATTCTGCGCAATACTTGCTGCCAAAATGGCCTCCGAAGCCTTATCGGTCATCTCAACCGCAGATGGAACCAAAAGATAGGTATTATGATTAACACTTCCAAACCACAGGTGGGACGTAGATCAAAAGACTACAACCCACAGTGAAGGAGATGGGGATGGAAAAATGGATGTTTTTTTTCTTTTTTTTTACTTTGTCTTGGAAAATAGTTGTAACATCCCCACGGTGCCAAGTTGACGCTCCCAAAGTATTCAAGAAAAGAAGCCCCTGATTTGGGGCCATGAGAGGAAATTATTTTAGGATTAGTAAATTAGAAAAGAACCGGGACTAGATCATGTGGTCCGTACCAATTTACTAAAGCTCGGTCCATATGACATGGTGTTAATATTAGGCTTGATGTTAGAAGATATCTTCGATTGCAAGTACGGCACAATAAGTCTAGCGACAAAATTCCCAAAAAAAAGTCCATTTCGTGGTACTGTTTTCGTAAAAAGGGCCGTACATCATACTTATCTTTTCCTCTCCTTCTCTCCCAAAGGAAGGTTCAGTGTTCCTGAGAGCATAATGATTCCTCCAAAAGTAACTTGAAGTGCTTTATTCCCACCATATCGCCCCTGGAGAGGATGCCTTATCTCTTATGAGCTATTTTCCACGTTTCCGCGTTGGTCTACTGGCTAGCCTTTGGTGCGAGAATTCCGGTTTCGATTTCCGTGAGGGCAAATCGGTGTTGTCCCAGCATCGAGAAAAAAATTAGGAATCTACACTTGGTAGCGCCCTAGGTAGCGAAGGCCGGGAACTAAATGGCGAGGGAACTGCGGTGTGCTTACCACATACAAATCGCCGACTGGCAAGCCTTGGACCCTTCATGGGCTGTTGCGCCATAGGTTGTTTTTTTATAAGCAGTTTAGGGTACCGGCAAGTGACTTGTATATTTCACAGCCATCTTCACCTCCTCGCTTATAGATGGATAAAATGGAATATAGAAAAAGAAAAAAAAGATAAGGAATTTCGTTTAACACTTCCAATTGATATCAAAAGATATCCATAAAAAAGCGAGAACGTGAGGTGAAATTATGTTGGGGTATTCTTTTGATTGGAAGAAGGTTGTGATGTATCCACAGTCTAGGAAATCAAATAGATGACCTAAATTTAATAGTGCTAAATTTGTGGGTCCATCATAGGGAAAGGAATAGGGGCAGGTGCCACATGGAAATCGTCTCTTACCATCCTGACCGGTAAGAGGGCTATTCTAAAACCCAGGATTTGCAGGAGAGCTTCCTGCGACTTATTGTTTTTGAAACATTCTGTTAAAACACTCTCTCTCTCTTTCTCACACGCACAAACATTATATTATATATATATATAATATAGATCATTTCGTTAAAAAGATTTTTTTTCGTAATCAGAAGCCTTCGAAACAGGTATTTCCGGTTAAACCTTAATTTGGGTTCGTAATACTTCCTCTTAAGAAAAAGTAAAAACTGTTTGGTGTATATAGACAGAAAGAACTAAAAAAGCCCAAAATAAAATTGATTGAGAAAAAAAAGAAGTAAAAAATGCCTTCTGGGAAACATTATTTCAAAACAATAAAATTAAAATAAAAAAAAAAAACATTTAAAGCGAGTGAGTGAATGCTATGTTTACTAAAAAGTGAGGGACACTTTTTTTTTTTCTATAATTATGGAAGAACTACTTGTTGAAGAATTGCCAATTTGGCATGATGCCATTTTTAAAACAATACTGAAAACATATAAGAGATAACTAAAGATGATGAACAACAATCTACAATCTATTAGATTCTATATATGAACATAATATTATTTAATATATATTATGTAAGTCTTATATATTAAATATACATATATAATAAACTATATATTTTATTAAATTATCTTCAAACCTAGAATAACTATGC
>JAAEAF010011995.1:0-10769 GCA_011037195.1 Triatoma infestans | reverse complement strand
TGTGAACAGCATAGCTCAAAAATGAAAAATCGTAGAAAGTTCAAACTTGATATTCTGTTTAGTTATCACCATGGAATCCGACAGTGGGTCATCTGTCAAAATTCCTTAACCGGAAGTACCACTTTACTAGTTGTTTTTTTTACTTTTTTGCAATTTTCTCAAAAACGGCTCCGATGATATTTACTAGGTGTAATAACTACATATCGAAAGAGCTACAACTTTTATTTTAAACATTTCTCCGGGAAAATTCATTTAAGGCCACTTAAAGGGAGGGGTGGGGTTAGATTTTCATCTAAAGTGCTATTTCAGTTTATTAGACAATTCTATCATCTAAATAATGTTAATTAGAATTGAATATTATGTTGAATTTCCGAGTTTGAAAAAAAATTCGGATAACCGAAAGTGCGTTTACTTTTTTACCACTTTACTAAATGATTTTTTCACTTTTTCGCGATTTTCTCAAAAATGGCTCCGACGATTTTCTTGAAAGTTCTTACATAAACTAAACATACAAAGATCTATAAGTTTTATTATAATATTTCTCTGGAAAAATTCATTTAAGGGCACTTTTGAGGGGTGGGGAGGGGTTATGTTTTTCTCTAATGTGCTATCATAGTTGATTATACAATTCTATCATCCAAACAATGTTAATCAGAAATAAATAGGTGGCTAAAATTCCGAGTTTCAAGAAAATTAGTAAACCGAAGTGCGCTTTTACTGGACAGTTTTTTCAGTTTTCGACGAATTTCATTAAATTTGGTGCACTAAAACTATAAAATTTGTCGATTATAATTTTGAGAACTGGAGTAAGAGAAAGTTGTGTGAAGGGTTTTCCACACCAGATTTTTTTAAAATAATTTTTGTATTCCGTGGTGTGTGTGTAGTTGAGAAGGATCCGGGCTAATGATCATAGATATTGACGCGCCTTAAATTAAAAAAATAAATATTATATAATATTTATATACCTATCCTTCCAAACCATTGTTATAAAATTATTGTTAAGGAAACTTTCCAGTGAAAATTAGACAATATCTGGAGACAGTGAAAAACAATAATATTGAACTCATTTTCCTATTGTTATATACAGTTATAGAACTTTTGTTGAAATCATATATATTACGTTTATACGATTGTTTGATATTATATAGTGTTTTATTGTGTAAAGTAGGAGTTTATGTTCTTTTGTTATTCATTCGTATTTTGGAGTGGAAGGCATTTAAAACTGATAATTCTACTTGAAACTTTTTGAATATTCTCACAAAATGACTTTAAGAGGAAACCTATTTATTAATATATATTTTTTTTTGGCTTTCTCTTAGTTCCTGTAGGTGGCAACACTGTATTCATGATAAACTTTTATATGGTGGGTTGTTTAATTCAAAACTTGTTTAAGAAAATCTGATACGACTTTCTCATACTGCAATTTGCAGAAGTATACGAGATTGACAAATTTACTTTCAACTTATGATTTTCACTAAATGTCAACTTGTCTCCAATTTTATATCAAAAGGAGAACCTAAATTTAATAAAATGATGTTTTTGAGGAAGAGCCTAACCTCCTCTCACCACCCCCAAATTCTTTAATTGAACTTCCTCGGAAAAAAGATTCAAACAAAAGTTATAGATCTCTGTATTCATAGTCAGTATATACAATTTAATGAAATCCATCGGTGTTTTTTAAGGAAAAATCAAGAAAAATGAAAACAATACGTTTCACATTTCCGGTCAAACGATTTTCTTCAAACTTTGAATTTTGTCAACATATTTAATCCTAATTAATATTATTTAGATGATAGAATTGTGGTAATAAACTGAAATAGCACTCTAGAGGAAAACCTAATCCCATCCCTCCGCTAAAAAGCCCACTTAAATGAATTTTCCCGGAGAAATGTTTCAAATAAAAGTTGTAGCTCTTTGTATGTGTAGTTGATATCACAAGTTTGAAGAAAATCGTTGGAGCCACTTTTTGAGAAGAACGCAAAAAAGTAAAAAAAAACAACAACTAGTAAAGTGGTACTTCCAGTTGAGGAATTTGACAGATAACGTACTGTCAGATCCCATGGTGATACCTAAACGGACCATCAAGTTTCAACTTTCTCATACACACACACACGCACACACACACACACACAGACCATTTGCTAAAAACCACTTTTTTGGACTCAGGGGACCTCGAAACGGATATTTCCGGTGAAAACTCGATATCGAAAATTTGACTTGATTACAATACTAGGAGTAAGAGAAAGTAAAAATAGTTACAATGATTTCTTTAAACTTGGTATGCTATCTACACACGTATTATGCCTATCACTTTTTTTTGAGAAATTTCCCATGAAAATTGATTTTTTTTTTTTGGCGGTGATTTTGTGGTAGCTGCAAGGTTAAGCTTTAATCTAAATTATCATTTAGGGAAGGGAATAGCTAAGTGGTTAGCGTACTGGACTCCCATGTGGAGGACCCGGGTTCGAGTCCAGGGTGCTACGCTTAGATTTTTTCTTCCTAGGAGCCTCTACAGCTCACTGTCCGGTGATGGACACTGTTGTCTGCAACGAAAGAACACTGTCTGGAGACCGGCAGTGCACTGAGAAGGTTCCGGACGCCCATGACCTTATAGTTGACGCGCCTTAAAAATTAAAAAAAAAAAATTATCATTTCAGTTCTATATCACATAGTTCTATTTCTAAAATTATTATAGTATATTGGAAGTGATGCCAAAATTCCAAATTTGAAGAAAATCGGTTAACCACAAGTACTTTACAGAACAGAACTTTACAGAAAAGTTATTTTGACATTTTCTCTAAAACAGCTACAACGATTTTCTTTAAACTTCACAGATACTTTTATTATTTGTCTGGAAAATTTGATATTTTAGAAGCTTCTGACGAATCTGTGACATTAAAATTTCAAATGTTTATTCCGTTTTATTTGCACTATCTTTAGAGTAAAATAGGATCTCTACAAGCCTTGGGCAAATACAATGTATTCCTTTTACCTTTATTTATGACCGTCTATAAATAATTTTGTGGAATTTTCAGATGGAAATGATGGGGAGCTATAATTTGCCACATTAAATCTAAACAGTTATTCATACATCTACTAAATACAGATATAATCCACCATAGTTTGTAAGAGGTCTGGCGGTAGCATTGTCAGGATTTTTTGTTATTTAAGGAACAGAAAGGCCACTGAAGGACATTATATATAATTCTGAATATATTAGTACTTTCTATTGAACAAGGTTATTCTTTCGTTGTCTTTCTTTGTTCAATAAATCAATAATTTTAATCAAATTTCACCATTTCTTTCTTGTAAAAGGTATTTTCCCCCTTTTCCTCATGTAATGTACAAAAGCCAAGAGAAAATGGAAAATACAAGAAAGTCATGCTTAAAGTAGAATAGAGTAGTAGTGGTATGGGCAGAATAGAAAAGATCTTGAATGCCAAAAATGGGAAGAAAGGGAATGTGTGAGAAAGAGAGATAGAGTGAGAGTGACATAACTAAGTTAACAGAGTATACAACAAGTGAATACTTGTGTCTCTCTCTATACCGAGAAGAAACCGGTCTCAATAAAAGTGGTCCATGGACCAAGCAGGAGGATGTGATTCTATGAGATATCGCTCTTCCACAAAGGCACAATCATATAGAATATTATTGTTTGAATTCTTTGCTTTCAACTTCTAAATTGAGCCTATCTGAGCGGTTTTTTTTTATATTATAATGATTTCACATTTTTACTTTTTACTTTCTAGAAGATATTGCCATTTTGTTAAATTTTCGAAATTGAGTTTTTATCCGAAATGCATATCTTGAGGTCTGCTGGGTAGAGGGGGATTTTTTTTTTTTTTAGCGCATTGTCGGTATGAATGTACGTATGAATTTCACTTTGATCTTTTATTCATAATTTAGTATTTCCTTTGGAAACCATACAACATGTACATATTTCTTTTGGAAACCATAAAATACGTAGTTGTTTCCGGAGAGAATCCTAATTTGAAAATTTTAATACGATCGTAATATTTCCCCTTTCAGTTTTAATACGATCGTAATATTTCCTCTTCCAGTTTTAATGCGGTCGTAATATTACCTCTTACAGTTTTAATATGATCGTAATATTACCTCTTACAGTTTTAGTACGATTGTAGCATTTTCTTTTAATATGATCGTAATATTTATTACCTCTTACAGTTTTAATACGATTGTAGCATTTTCTTTTAATATGATCGTAATATTTCCTCTTGCAGTTTTAGTACTATCGTAATATTTCCTCTTACAGTTAGTACTATCGTAATATTTCCTCTTACAGTTAGTACTATCGTAATATTTCCTCTTACAGTTTTAATACGGTTGTAATATTACCTCTTACAGTTTTAATATGATCGTAATATTTCCACTTGCAGTTTTAATACGATTGCAGCATATTCTTTTAATATGATCGTCATATTACCTCTTACAGTTTTAATACGATTGTAGCATTTTCTTTTAATATGATCGTAATATTTCCACTTGCAGTTTTAATACGATTGTAGCATTTTCTTTTAATATGATCGTAATATTTCCTCTTACAGTTTTAGTACTATCTTAATATTTCCTCTTACAGTTTTAATACGGTCGTAATATTACCTCTTACAGTTTTAATATGATCGTAATATTTCCACTTGCAGTTTTAATACGATTGCAGCATATTCTTTTAATATGATCGTCATATTACCTCTTACAGTTTTAATACGATTGTAGCATTTTCTTTTAATATGATCGTAAAATTTCCTTTTGCAGTTTTAATATGATCGTAATATTTCCTCTTGCAGTTTTAATATGATCGTAATATTTCCTCTTACAGTTTTAGTACTATCGTAATATTTCCTCTTACAGTTTTAGTACTATCGTAATATTTCCTCTTACAGTTTTAGTACTATCGTAATATTCCCTCTTACAGTTTTAGTACTATCGTAATATTTCCTCTTACAGTTTTAATACGGTCGTAATATTACCTCTTACAGTTTTAATAGGATCGTAATATTTCCTCTTACAGTTTTAATACGATTGTAGCATTTTCCCTATTCCAGTTAATACGGTCGTAATATACCTCTTACAGTTTTAATATGATGTAATATTACTCTTTACAGTTTAATACGATGTAGCATTTTCTTTTAATTGCTCGTATATTACATCTTACAGTTTTAATACGAGTGTAGCATTTTCTTTTATTATAAGATCGTAATATTCCTCTTACAGTTTAGTATTATCGAATATTTCCTTCTTACAGTTTTAGTACTATCTTAAATTTCCTCTTCCAGTTTTGGAGTACTATCGTAATTTCCTCTTTCAGTTTAGTACTATTCGTAATATTTCCTCCTTACAGTTTTAATACGGTCGTAATATTACCTCTTACAGTTTTAATATGATCGTAATATTTCCTCTTACAGTTTTAGTACTATCGTAATATTTCCTCTTCCAGTTTTAATACGGTCGTAATATTACCTCTTACAGTTTTAATATGATCGTAATATTTCCTCCTACAGTTTTAGTACTATCGTAATATTTCCTCTTACAGTTTTAATACGGTCGTAATATTACCTCTTACAGTTTTAATATGATCGTAATATTTCCTCTTACAGTTTTAGTACTATCGTAATATTTCCTCTTACAGTTTTAAGTGTAAGAAAATAAAATGTGACCTGAAAAGTTTGCTAAAGATCGATTGAATTTGTTGATTGGGCTAATTTTTCTTAATAAATATTTGCTCTCCCTCTCCCAAACAACCAATTATAACGAAAGTAAAAATACTGACATTAATTCATGGAAAAAATGTCTTTTATAAATAAGAGAGGAAAAACAAAATAGAAAGTTCCTTGGGTCTTTTAAAAACACTAATTTTTCATTTTTAAATGACATTATTAAAAAAAAAGACCTTCTTTTGAACATCTTAGTCACGAAATGTTTGGCGGTAAAAAAGAATGAAAACAAAGAAGACATTTTTATAAATTAATGAGGAATAATAACGGAATTAACTTTAAACGGAGAAGAGAAAACATTCCAAGTTTATTTCAGTTTGTTTCATTATGGGCGGAGAGCTGATTTTAAAAGTAAACAGTTTTGTGTGGCGTACCCGGCAAACTTGAAAATACTACAATTAACTATCTAGTTTTACTAACGGTAGTCAGTTGGTAACACTGATGGTAGTGTAGAGAGAGGCAGGTTGAAGACTGAAACAACAATAAAGGGTCGTAAAAACAAGTTTTACTGCCTAGTTTCTGTTGTTCTGTTGCTGGTAGTAGTTATTAACTGTATAACGATTGAGTGTTGATAATCACGCACACTCCTGTTTTACTATGCACGGGAAAAAAAACGAATACATACGTAAACGAACGAACGTACAAACAAAACATGTTTTCCAAGCTGTCGTGCATTATTTATCTCTCCCCCCCCCCCAAGAGAGTTTCATCACATGCATAAAATATTGAATGATATAATTACATCACACACCCATCAGTAATAATAAAATGTGGGGATAATTTATGGATATATTTACATCATGCAATTTTAGCTTGCATTAATTTTAAATACAGAAGTTTCCGTTCACATTCATCATGAGAATTCCTGGTTGAATAAATAAATAAAACGCAATTTTTACTGTAGTAAATTGAAAAATGTTATTCTGGTTAATGTTTGGAGTCATTTTTGGGCAAAATATTTGGGGGGGGGGGAACGAAAAAGCTATCAAATCTTTGTATTTGATGCGGTGGTTGTACCTAAACCAGAATATCAAGATTTGAGGTTCCTGCGTTTTTTATTTCGTACCGGAAAACAAATCAAAACATTTCCGATGGAAACGTAACATTGAAAATTTGACATCTTTGCGAAACTTACTTTTACAGCAATAAATTGCCAGTAAAAAGAACGAAATTATTTTCAAGAAAATGGAATATACATACTGAAATGAAAACTGTCTAGTAAACTTTGACGTTTCTGACATTTATGAGAGAGAACTTTCATTTTATAAATAGCTACCTTGTGAATATTCCAAAACAGAATATTCCCAATATGAACCTTACTATGGCTTTTTTTTTCCTTATTTTCCCTCGCAATTTTTCAGCCAGGAAGTTAAATTTTATAATAAAATTAGTGAGGATGATATTAAACTATGTAATAATAATTGTGAGTAACTCACCAGTCTCATAGGTCAGCTTTAACAATAAAGTTACATTGTAACTTTAGCCTATATTTACATTGCTATTGAGTCACTTTGTTACAATCATTTTTATTTAACCAAGTTACAATGTAAATACAGACTGAAAATGACACTTTAATGTTGAAAACTTTCCTGTGAGATACAAAATAAAACTATGTTTACCCTGATCAGATTGTCACAATTATTACATAGAAAGAAATACGTGTTTTCAGTTTATAATTTTTTTTATTTTTCAATATGTCTACATGCTCCATTGGTATTACATGTAATAAGATTACAAAATTTACATTTTAAATATATAAAATATGCTGTGAAAATAAATTATTAATGAATATGTACAATTTTGGAAATGAATATTAACTGCCGGTAATAAATTCAAGAAATTACAGTAAAATGATAAAATAGAAATGTTCAAAATTTAAAGTTTTTCAAAGTCCCATTTATTCAAAAAATTGATGAATTCCTGCATGATCAACTGGTCTTCTGGCAATGGCCAGTTCTCAGTATACAGCTGATAAGACTAGCTATGGCGTTTTCTAAGAGTGGACAGTCATATATTAAATGGGTGAAATCCTGAATCTTAGTACCTGTGCGATCACACGGGCAGTAAGGTGAATCCATAATATGAAATCTATAAAGATAGTGTCTGCTTGGACAATGTCCTGTTAATACTTGGGTCAACTGGTAATTTATATTTAGATTTAGTTTCTGTCTAATAAGAACGTGTGCGATAAATTTCTTTGTAAAATTCCCTTTTTGTGAATTATGCCACTTCATTTCCCACTCTTCAAAGCTTCTTTTCTCTAGTTCACTTTTGATGTACGACTTTGGAAACTTATTGTAGGACGGCATTAATTGTATATCCTTAGCTCCTTCTTTAGCAAGACGATCAGCTTCTTCATTTCCTGAAAATCCAGCATGTGATTTTATCCATTCTAATCCAATCCTTATTTCTTTTGCTTCCAGATCATCTATTTTTCTGCGGATACTTTCAATTAGAGGAGAATGAACTTTATAATTTCTTAAGCTGTCCAGTGTAATATGGCTGTCTGTGAAAACCCTTACATTTCTTGAGAAACCTGAACTGTTGTTTTGAATCCATTCCAAACTCTTGCTAATTGCTAAGGCCTCGGCTTGATTATTGGAACACTTATTGTCCAATCGGAATATTTCTTCATGAATTTTATTATGTTCAAAATAGACTACAAAGGCACAACCTACGCTACCATCTATTGTAGAACCATCTGTGTAGATATCAAGACTCGCATTGCCATCAGTTTATAATCATTTTTCAAGTTATTTTGAAAATTTTGGATTTTAATATTTTTAGTTAGTTGAGCACCACGCTTTGCAGCAAATTATTCAATCAACTAATAGTTTATTACTTAATAAAGAATAGAAGTAAATGAAAACCACTTACACATACAAGAGAAAAAGATCTCATTCAGGTAATAATAAATAAGAAGGAAAATGAACTTGCAAAATGAACGATACATATATTTATTTTCCATGATGAACTATACATACAGTATGGATGTAAAGACAATATAAAATCACACGAACCTCAAACTTTGTATTCTATTTAGCTACAATCAATAGGTTTCGGTAAAAACCCAACCACCAAGTGTGGCGACAAAGTGTGATAGGTATTAGGTAAGTGTGTTGGTAGTATAGGAAGTTTAAAGAAAATTGTTGAAGCCGTTTTTGAAAAAAATCAGGAAAACTGAAAACAATTATTCAGTAAGAACGCATTTTCGGTTGATGGATTTTGCCCGAAATTTTCATGTCTTAAGCGGTGGTTTGATTTTTCTGCTACTTTTTATTTTATTGAAATATTAAAACATACACACACGCATACATACAGGCCATTCGCTAAAAACATTTTTTTGCGTTTTCAGGGATCAACAAAATATGTATTTTTCGTGGGAAATTCAATTTCGAAAACCGGGCATTATCACAATACTTGTTCTTACTAGGAATAGGAGAAAGTAAAAAACTGATGTAGTTTTTTTCAGGTCGATCCTTCCAAATCTCGAAAATAAAATTGGTGAGATAGATATACTGAACCATAAATCAAGGCAATAAATTGTAAATAAGTCTTCTTTTTTAGAGACTCTGTTTTTTAGGTACCTAACATAAAAAGGAAGTTCAGAGACAAACAATCATATTGTCCTTATGCGGAGGTGATGAAAGGGTGGAAGTTGGAAGTGTAAGACAGTCAACCATCATCCCCTGCCACGAGTCCATTATTATATATTCTTATATTCCCCAACTCCCAAACAAGTAGACCCGAAATCAATAGCAATTTAGCGGCTGTAATTTCAGGTTTATTTTCTTTTCGAAGTTTTTGTATGAAAAGAGAGTGTATGTGTGTGTGTGTGTGTATGTGTGTGTGGGTTCAAAAAGTAAGAGGATGCTAGAGTTGTTGGTGTAAGTAGTTGTGACCGTACATAGATTAGGTTGTAAAACAATGACATAAGTCTGAAGGGTCGTTAAAGAAAGTCTAGGAAATGAACTTGATCCTAATATGATAACAGATCAAGCTGTGGGTGGATCTGATTTAGGAGGAGTAAAAAAAAGGTTTTAAAGGAAGAGAGAGTGAGAGGGACGTACAGCGAGAGGAAGAGAGTATTCCTCGCACAGTTGGTAAAGTGACAATGTGTGTGCAAAAAATACTCTTACAGTTTGCGACAAGACCAGAGAGGAAGGGGGAAAACAGTTTTATCAGGGCGGGGTTAAAGTGAGGAAAACTTTTCATCTGTCATAATTTAAGAAAACTTATCTTTCTGTATGCTTTATATATATATATATATATATATGTGTGTGTGTGTGTGTGTGTGTGTGTGTGTGTGTATAGACCACGTTGCTAGTGGTTGTTATAAGCTCGCTCGTTCTTATTTAAACACTACACATAGATAAGAAGGAAAAACTGTAAATACTTGGCTATATCTACGTGTATATATATATATAGAGAGAGAGAGAGAGTGAGAGAGCAAAGTATGAAGCTCAATCCAAAGTCCCCTTTTCTTTTACTTTAACACATTTTCCTTCTTATATTTGCTATATTCCCAGCTTTCCCCAATCCTAAAAAATAACTTACTTCTTTAACTTACTATTGCAGTGGTACTTATATATATATATATATATATACGAGTATATTACTTCAACTTAAATCTGTACTAATCATACTTTATCTAAGTTGTTCTTTTCAGAATCTTTATCGTTATTCTTTTGAGATATTTCGCTGAAAAAAAAAGGGGGAAGTAAAGTAGACTGTACCCACTCTTAATCCCATTAAGATGAACTTTTTGTAAAAGTTTCAATATGATTTATATTTTTATTTTCACTTCCGGTTGGTTGAAAGAGGAAATAGTATGGCAAATATGGCGTCAACTTTTGGAAATTAAGTTTTCACCAGAAGTACATGTTTTGAGGTTCCTTGAATACCATAAAAATGTTTTTAGCGAATTAATAGGTGACCAATTAATAGGTGGTACCAAATAATAGGTTTTGGTGAAAACCCAACAACCAAAAGTGCGACATTACTGAATGTTTTTTTCCCCGGTTTTTTTTTTTTTTT
>JAAEAF010011994.1:0-14333 GCA_011037195.1 Triatoma infestans | reverse complement strand
ACGAATTTCATTAAATTTGGTACACTAACTATAGAATTTGTCAATTACAATTTTGAAAGTCAATTGCATTTTGAAGTGTGAGTGTTTCATACCTGATTTTTTTTTTTTTATTCCTAAGAATTGTTTAAGAGAAGTCTTGTGAGTGGATTCACATCAATTTTTTGTTTACTTTCTCTTACTCCTATAGTTTGTACTCTGGAGAGCTCAAAACATATATTTCCGGTACAAACTCAATTGTGAATGTTTGGCAAGCTCGCAGTACTTCCAAGACATAAAGAGATTTTTTTTTTAGTGTCATCAATGTTAAATGCGAGCCTAAAATGTAACACCCATTAAATGATTTATTAAAGCAATTTAATTACAAGAAAATCATTCGTGAAATTAATTCTTGCTAACATTTTGGTCGTAAACAAAATAAGCTGAGAGCCTCTTATACAGATTTTTATTGGGAACCTTTTAGAAATGTCCACAGAGAATCCCCGATATATATAATATACACGCTTGGTGACCTAATTAAAATGAAAGCTCTAGGAATGTTGTGAACTGTTCAAGATAGTACGCACCTTTTAAATGCAAAACATATTGTATTATATGAACTTTTCCATACTTTAACAATTAAAACTAAAACTAAAAATGTTTAACACCTACACGACCTTCTCTTATTCCAATTAATAGAAATTAATTAAGAGAAAGATACTTTAAAAAACTATGGTGTTTACAAACTTTAGTTTGGCTGGCCATAAAAAAAGGTGATAGGGGTTAGACATAATATGTAACCGAGTGGACATTGTGGGCGCCCTCTACTCAGCCTCACGTAGCGTCAGTTTAAATTTAAACCAACTGACAGACCTCTGATACGTTTCTATTTATGCTGCAAGCATTCCAAGTTTAAAGGAAATCGTTGTAACAATTTTAGAGAAAATTCCAAATAACCCAAAAACCAATTGTTTAAAATCGCACTTTCTGTTAATCGATTTTTCTTAAATTTAGAATTCCATTAAGGCTTCTTGATTGGTATTAGGGGGTAAATTAAATATGTTAATTAATAATTAATTATTATAATTCATAATTGAAATCTTCTCTAAAGGGATTTCGTGAGGTCTGTGTTTATACAGAAGTTGGAGAGGATGAAAAAATAACTAAATATATACATTCAAAATATATAATTCAAAAATTAATAAATACATTATTGAGATACAACAACATAAGTGTCTGGTCATTTGGGCGAAATAGCTTTTTATAAACTTACATATTTTACATATACGAAGTATTCTAAGTTGAAGAAGGTTGGGTTTCTTGGAACACTTACACCACTCACTACTGTAACATGGCTTTTTTAATTATAGATTTCCTCTTTTTACGGTATAAATTTTGAACTGAACCCTTCCCTAAAAGGGTCTACCTTATATATTCTACCTCCACCCCGGGGAAAGTGAGAAGTGGGAAATTCCCTTTTATTATTCTAAAGGTATTCTACCTTTCTAACTGTCCTTCATTGTTTCACCCAACCTTCGTAAAAACCCAATCTTGAAATTGCGCTAAGTAAAAATAAATCAATATTAAATATATTTCTACTAATATATTTTACTTATAATTACAAAATCATAATTTGTATTTTTTCATCATTTCTCCCCAAGATCTGTACATTACAGTGTATTGATATTATACACGTGGTAAAAACCATATGTTATACTAGAGTGGTACTTAATAGTAAAGTATAACGTTACTGTTTCCCTAGAACCCCAAAAAATCAATTTTCACGGGATTATTTTCTTGCGATTTTAGTAGATATGCAGATATTTCAGTAGGTATGTTCAAAATGGCAGCCAGCACCACCACTGCCCAAGCCACGAACACTTAAGCCACGCCTGCTTACTATTATTCCCCAGTATTACTTCTCTCCAGGCGACGTTCTCACAGAGTGGCCCAAACATTTGCTCCAAAGCATCACAAATCCATCGAGCAAATATGCCAAGATAATTTTGGAGGGTCCACATTTTGTTGCCGTATTTGCCTACTGGCCTATGAAGATCCGAACGATAGCGAAATATGCTGTTTCTTGCGATCAATCTTCTCACGTCATTTAAGAGTTTCATGACTGTGGAGCCGACAAGTGTTATAGAAAAGGTGCGTGCTTCTCGGATAGCTAATCGTCAATAACGTTATGATGTTGGCGATGGACTGTTGAATTCTGAGCAATTAGCTCCATTAGCTTTCAAGGTATAACGACCTTAAAGAAGCTCATTGCAATATGAGCGAAAGGTCGGTTTCTAGCAACCACTTAACCTGGAAACTCAAAATGGCCACATAACATTAGTAGAAATGTTGAATTAATTTTCGGACGAAATTATGACACTATTGCAATACTTCCTCTTACATCAGGAATAGCAAATAAAAAGTAAAAGGAAAGCCTAGTGTCATGCCATAGCAATATGTTCCGTATATATACTATATTATATATACAAACACAAACCCTAAACCCATATTATCTAAATTCTAAACTAGGATTATTACGCATAACTATCCTTTCATCACATAATATTGTTTATTACTCATATAAAATACAAAACACGCGCATTTCACATCAAAGCAATAATGAATCCTAACTTTGAAGTTTCAAACTCAATCTGTTTTGGGAAAGTTATCGACAATCTCAACTATACAAAACACCCACACAGGCAGAATTCTTGTGATATTACAAGAACATAAACAGTGCATGAAATTTCGGAAATTATTTTCTCTAAGTTATTTATAAAACACAATAAATGAAAATAAATTTTTAAATAAGTAAAAAAAAAAGTAAAATTATTGTTGATATATTGTGACGTTACTTATAAGTAGTAAGTCAATATTATGTTAAGTAGTTACATACGAGTAAGTGTGATAAGTGAATGAGTGAAGTGCTGCTATCTGTGACGAGGAACCGCATTAGAGTGGAGGGGAGAGCGACCGAGCGAGAGAGGTGGGACTGGAGAGAAGGTCATTCTTGCTGTCGCACTGAGAGGCCCATGTGTCTGAACTAAGAAATAAACGTTCATAACTGGCAACTACAAGTACTTACTACCTGATGGTGGAAGTAATCAAGAATTCACAATCATCGTGAATTGGGCTCGATCGCACTGATCGCATGACCGCATCTTCTCGAGAGACCAGGTACGACTTCCTGTTTGTCCGTCTGTGTTCGACCTCTCCCGGACACCACCTCGACGTCATCCTTCTCAACGACGCCGGTGTAACCAATTGACTGTACTTGTGTAATTAACTCTATTTGTAGATAGGAATTAATACCTCTCAGAAAGTGCTAACGATTGATGTAATAAGTATTATAATAGTAATATAGTATTATTGATGTAATAAATAATATAATTATATTGCGTAAACTCTATGTGTGAATGTGTGGATGTCTGGTTCTGTAGTGGTAAGTTAGTATAAGCCCTGAAATGATGTAATTTAGTTCCATAGTATTTGAAAAATTAGAAATACTTTCGTATATTGCCGAATATTCTGTATACCTATCCTAGCCCCCTTCCTCGCCTAACCGCTCCACCTCAGGTAAATCACAACTTTGGCACCCAACGTGGGGCTACTCTAAATACTACTCTAAATAATAAATAAATAATACATACTAATGTAACAACAAGAAAATAGAGTTAGTGTTTGAGAGTAGTATCAATGCCCGTATGGTGGGTGCTGGCGTGGTATTGGGCGTACTTTGACCGTTTATTATTGTTGCATGATAGTTAGTTAGTTAGTAAATAAGATCTTAACGGTAATAATTGTAATATTTATTTTGATTTCAAGTTCATACCATTATTCTCTTAATACTTCGAATTTATTCTGGGCCAAGTGCAGTGGTACCAACTGATCCTCAGTAATAATAAATTTCCCTTTTAAATAATTCTATAATTCATTATTAATTCTATAATTATTCTATTTTAAATTATATAATTTATAGAATTATTAATAGAAATTTAAATTAATAGAAATATTAAATATATAATAATTCTATAATCTATTATTAATTTTATAGTAATAAATAATTCTGTTTCTATTTCCCTTGCTGACATTCCTGTTTATCTTCGTAGATGTTATTAATAAATAAGAAGGAAAGAAAAATTAATTAAAAAAAAAAAAAATAAGAGAGAAAAAAAAAAATAATTGTCGAGAACTTTGATTAGTATTTAAATGATTTATTAATTAAATTGTTACTTACTATTGAGTATAGAAATTACCACTACCAATTCGGGCATAAGTATCAGCTACTGGAAAGTGATTGCTGGCGCACCGGAACGAATTTAGTAAAAGAGGGGGGAAACACGGTACTTTATTAAACTATTGTTGAGGTAAGCTACAGTAAGAGAAGTTCTCTGAAAATTTCCACTGTCCGTAGCATTATGTCTGAGGATAATACTGAGCCAGACATTATGGATCCCGCTGGTAAATCGGAACTATCGGGTAAGAAAAGTAGCGACACAGGGTGGATTTATGAGCTTAAGCGGGAGTCATTATTGAGCGTATGCCGAAAATTCAAGTTAAGTCAGGAAGGCAGTGTGCAAGAATTACGCGCCCGACTTCGAGATTTTTTCCGTGATGATTGGCCGGATCCGGGGGCTGAAGTCGCGTCCTTGAAGCCAGAGACTAAAGCGCATTCCTCTAATCCTCCTACCTTCTCGGTAATGCAGATCGTGAGGAAATGGGATGTCTCATACGATAACTCCAACAAGCTCAGTGCGGATGAATTCTTGTTACGCCTGGAGGAGAACTGCATTGCATATGGTCTTTTCCGCGATCAACTACTGGAATGCATGCCGGGCCTACTGGGGGGATTGCCGTTGCAGTGGTATCGGCTCAACCGACCCAACTGGCGTTCCTGGGATGCGTTCGTGCGTGATTTCAGGAGAATGTATATTGCTGCGGACTACCAGGACCGGATAGAACAGGAAGTTAGATCTCGGACGCAAGGACTAAAGGAACCTATCAGCGATTATGTAGTCGCGTTATGCACTCTTATGAGTAAGCTCGAGCCTCCACCAAGTGAAGAAACCCAGATAAAGTTTATCCTTAGAAATATGCACCCAGATTACCTCCCATTTGTACGTAGAGCAAAGGCCACTACTATACCAAAACTTCTCGAATTAGGGCGTGAGTTTGAACTCTGGCAGGAGAAGCGGCAGAGTTATCGACCTCCGCCTCCGAGGCAACAAGCCCTAATACCGGAATTAGCCTGCAGTACCACAAATTACGGACATGAGACTGAGCCCGTACTTTCCTCTGTAGGACCTAACACATTGTTAAGGAATACGAACTCCCGACCGGCAGGGAGGCAGGGAGCTTATACCTCTCGACGCTGTTGGAACTGCCGCGAGACCGGCCACTTTTTTGAACATTGTCAACTTCCGCGTCGAAGATTTTGTAGGGATTGCGGCAACCAAAGTGCGTCAACAGATTCGTGTAACCGCTGTGATGCGGGAAACGCACGAGGGAAGCGCGTAGTGGGGTCCGAACCCGCTTCCCGACCAAGTACGTCCAGGGACCCCTGATTGCCCAGATCGCTGATGGTGGTCAAAGATGGCACATAGCGGTGCGGACCGGAGACATCAGTTTATTGGCCCTAGTGGATACGGGTTCGAGTATGTCCTTTTTAGCGGCGGAATATCTGCCTAAGTTAAAACATAAAGCAAGCCCTCAACATACTACTCCGATTCAGATCCGGCTCGCGAATGGAGTTCGAGAGGTGATCACGCAGTACGTTGACCTAACCGTTATGTTGGGAGACCAGCCTCGAAGACTAACGCTCTACCTACTAGCGGGACTCTCGAGTCCTATTATTCTTGGACTCGATGTAATACAAGAAATCGGATTAATCATTTATTCGAATACGAACGAATATTCATTTGCGAACAAGCCAGGACAAAAATTCCCGTTCTTACCCAATCGGACAGACCATGGAGTGGACGTGGCAGGTATTCAAGCAATGAACGAAACCCAGGCACGAGAATTAAAACAGGTGGTTCAAAGAACACTAGCAAAAGGAATACCTGATCGGCCAGTAAGAATCTCGCATAGAATTGAGGTGGGGGACGCGCAACCGATCAGACAAAAGCCTTACCCGGTTTCACCAAAGATATTAATGGCTATAAGTCAGGAGGTGTACCGTCTTCTGGCTGAAGGGGTCATTGTTCGGTCTCGGAGCCCCTGGAGCTCTCCCACGGTAATGGTCAAGAAGCCAGACGGTTCCCTCCGTTTCTGCATCGATTTCCGCAAAGTGAATGCCGTTACACGTAAGGACGCTTATCCCCTTCCAAACATGACCAGTTTGCTGGATGGGCTCCAGCAAGCCCAGTTTCTGTCAAAAATTGACCTGAAAGAGGCATATCTGCAGATCCCCTTAGACGCAGACAGTCGGGAGATTACCGCTTTTAGTGTGCCAGGAAAGGGTCACTATCATTTTCTGCGTATGGCCTTTGGGTTAACCAATGGGTCAGCAACCTTTCAGCGCCTAATGGATACCATCATCGATCCGAGTATGGCACTATACTGTTTTGCGTACCTAGACGACATCCTCATTGCTACGCCCGACTTCGAATTGCATGTCCAGTATTTGGAGTTAGTCTTGACCAGGTTGAGGCAGGCCGGCTTGAAAATCAATGAGGAGAAATGTGAATTTGCCTGCCGGGAACTGCGATACTTGGGGTTTATCGTGGATAGCGAAGGTATGCGAACCGACCCCGAGAAGACCTCTTGTATCCACGAATTCCCAACTCCCAAAAATATTCGGGCACTACGGCGCTTTTTGGGTATATGTTCGTGGTATCGCAGGTTCGTACCAGATCTAGCCACCTTATCCGAGCCGCTAAATTCTCTTCTAAAGAAGAAGCGTAAGTGGGTATGGGGAGATGCCCAGAAGAGCGCGTTCCAGTCCCTAAAAACCAAGCTGACATCAGCACCTTTGCTGTCGAGACCCCAATTCGAGCACCCTTTTGTACTGCAGACCGACGCGAGTAGTACAGGATTGGGAGCGGTATTAGCACAAGTGATTGATGAACGTGAACATGTAATTGCGTACGCGAGCAGGACCTTGACTTCCGCTGAGAGGAAGTACTCGGTCACTGAGCGAGAGTGCCTCGCCGTGATTTGGGCCGTCCGGAAATTTCGCCCCTATCTGGAGGGTTATTCTTTTACGATCATCACGGATCACAGCAGCTTGCGCTGGTTGCAGAACCTTAAGAATCCTACTGGGCGCTTGGCACGCTGGGCTCTTGAGCTGCAAGAATGGAACTTCAGGCTGGAATATTGGCCTGGGGCTTCCCACCATGTACCCGATGCCCTCTCCCGATTGAGCGAGGACGAAGGCGACTGCCCTTCCGTTGACGGTCTAGGCCTGCAACGAGTTTTCGAGACCGATAATCAGGCCGGTGAGTTGGCAGCGGTGGTGACCGCACGCAATGAAGTTGCAGACCCATGGTACCAAAATAAGATACAGAAGGCGATCAATCACCCTGAGAGCCACCCAGATTGGCGAGTAGAACAAGGGGAATTGTATGTGCACAGGTTTAACCCCAAACTTGAAGGTTTGGATGAACCAGGCGGTAGCTGGAAGCTGGTAGTCCCTAAGTCCCGGAGGCAGGAGATAATTTCCGAGAACCATGATCGACCTGAGTGTGGCCACCTAGGGACCAATAAGACACATCATCGCATAGCTCGCTCCTATTTCTGGCCTGGGATGTTTCGCGACGTTTATTATTATGTGAAACGGTGCCCGAGTTGCCAATGTCACAAATATGAACAACAGCGTCCTACCGGACTAATGAATCCTCGTCGCGTCGTTGGCCCCTGGGAGGTCGTAGCGACGGACTTGTTGGGTCCTTATCCCCGATCTAGTTTGGGGCATAAATATATCTTAGCCTTTCAAGACCAGTTTACAAAGTGGCTGGAGTTAATTCCTCTTAGAGCGGCAACAGGGAAAGTTGTAGCGGACCAAGTCCGGAAACTCATTACCGATGGGGAACTCCCCAAACCTTATTGTCCGACCGTGGAACCCCTTTTCTTAATAACATTCTCACTGAGCTCGCGGAAACGTACCAGTTCCGTTGTGAATACACTCCGCCATACCATCCCCAGGCAAATTTCGTCGAGGGGCGAATAGAACGGTCAAACCAATGCTTACTACATTCGTTAGTGAAAACCAACGTGATTGGGATAGGTACTTACCGGAGTTTATGTTCGCTCTGAATTCGATTGGGCAGGACTCCACCGGATATTCACCCGCTTTCCTTAATTTTGGCCGGGAATTGCCTCAACCTAACACTTGGAGGGAAAGAATATCCCAAAATTTACCGAGCAAAACCGAGACTCCACAACAGTGGGCGCGGCGATTTGACATCTTGTTGAACATACGGACCCAAGCGGAGGAAAACCTGGCCCAAGCTAGTCACCGGCGGGCTTGCAATTATAACCGTAACCGCCGTAAGTTGGGGTTCAACGTTAATGACTTAGTATTACGTCGGGTTTATACATTGTCCTCAGCCGCAAAGCATTACAGCGCACGATTAGGGCCACGCTATGAGGGCCCATTTAAAATCGTTAAGGTCCTGTCGCCGACCACCTACCAGCTCGCCACCCTGCGGGGCAAAAACGCGGGCCAATGGCATGTGACTAAGTTGAAAACCTACCATGCTCCCACGGACCTCCCAACCTGTTGACTCCTCCTTCCCCCAGACCGTTCCCGTCAGCCCGATCTATGGCCGTAAAGGCTCCCCTATTCCGGCCTTGAGGGAGGGGTGTGACGTTACTTATAAAGTAGTAAGTCAATATTATGTTAAGTAGTTACATACGAGTAAGCGTGATAAGTGAATGAGTGAAGTGCTGCTATCTGTGACGAGGAACCGCATTAGAGTGGAGGGGAGAGCGACCGAGCGAGAGAGGTGGGACTGGAGAGAAGGTCATTCTTGCTGTCGCACTGAGAAGCGCCTGTGTCTGAATCAAGAAATAAACGTTCGTAACTGGCAACTACAAGGTACCTACTACCTGATGATCGAAGTAATCAAGAATTCACAATCATCAGGGCTCGATCGCACTGATCGCATGACCGCATCTCCTCGAGAGACCAGGTACGACTTCCTGTTTGTCCGTCTGTGTTCGACCTCTCCCCACACCACCTCGACGTGATCCTTCTCAACGACGCCGGTGTAACCAATTGACTGTACTTGTGTAATTAACTCTATTTGTCGATAGGAATTAATACCTCTCAGAAAGTGCTAATGATTGATGTAATAAGTATTATAATAGTAATATAGTATTATTGATGTAATAAATAATATAATTATAGTACGTAAACTCTATGTGTGAATGTGTGGATGTCTGGTTCTGTAGTGGTAAGTTAGTATAAGCCCTGAAATGATGTAATTTAGTTCCATAGTATTTGAAAAATTAGAAATACTTTCGTATATTGTCGAATATTCTGTACACCTATCCTAGCCCCCCTTCCTCGCCTAACCGCTCCACTCAGGTAACATCACAATATTCACATTTTCTTTTACTGCAATTTATATAGTTTTTGATTTATGTTTTATTATTTATTGTAGGGTTATTACATAGTTATTAATATCAGAAATAATTGAAAAAAAAAAATTGGTGTGAAGCACTCATACAAATTTTCAGAATAAGTTTTCAAAATTGTAATTGACCGTTAGTTTACCGTTTTATGCTGTTCACACACATACATACACACACACAAAAGGAGTGGAAACACTCTATAGTCATCATGCTGGTAAATCCCGGGACGAGAAAACTCAGAAGTTGTAGGAAAGTACAGGCCAATTAGCTTGCTATCATTTGGTGGGAAGATGTTGGAGAGATTGCTAATAAATAAGATTATGCATTACCTTCGTATTAATAATCTGCTCAGTTCTTTGCAAATGGATTTCACACCTCAAACCCATGCTGTAATAGATATTGCTGAAACTATTGAACAAAATTTTAAGAAGCGTAAAAAGGTTGCTATCATCACCTCATTAGATGTTGAGGGTGCTTTCGATGCAGCCTGGTGGCCTTCCATATTATTTCAACTTAAATCTTTCTGATGCCCAAAAACTTTGCTGTATCTTATTTTTCGGATAGGAAAGCAACATTAACAGTAAATCAATTCAAGTGTACAAAAACAATAAATAAGGGCTGCCCTCAAGGGTCTTCATGTGGTCCAGGGTTTTGGAACATAATGTACAACTCTATACTGAAACTGCCATTTTCACAGGAAGTGAGGATTTTAGCTTTTGCAGATGATGTATTATTTTTAGTATCTTCAAATTCTGTTCTTGGTTTAGAAGCTATATGTAATGAAACAATGCATCTAATCAGTTACTGGGCGAAGAAAAACAAAATTACATTCAATCCGAATAAGTCGAAAGTCCTCCTGTTTAAAAGGAAAGGCGAACCAGAAGAAGTGAGGGTATATATGGATGGAGAAAGGATAGGTATGGTTGAGGAATTAAAATATTTAGGAGTGACATTCGATATTAGATATAATTTTAATAATCACATTCATAAAGATGTCAGAAAAGCCTGCAAATTATCAATTGTCTAGCAAGATCAGCTAAGGTTTATTGGGGACTAGGTACTGAAGCCCTTAGAACAATATATAAGGGTGCCATCGAACCTATATTGACATATGTAGCTCCAGTTTGGCAACAGGCCTTAACAAAGAAGTACAATCAGACTAAACTTAAAAGAGCACAACGTCTTATGGCACTTCGTATAATAAAAGGATTCAGGACTATTTCTTATGAAGCTGCAATAGTACTCGCCGATATCCATCACATTTTACTAAAAATACATGTGAAAGTGCAGTTTTACGAAAGAGACAAGTGTGGAAAAGATGAAGAAGAAGAATATGAAAAAGAAATTAGGAGTTCCAATTGGATGCAGGCATCCGGGACTAGAATTAGATATTGAAACTGACGGTAGTTATGATTATAAGTACGAAATATATACAGATGGAAGCAAGATACCAGATGGAGTTGATTGTGCCATAGCGATATATGAAAATAATAAATTAATAGAAAGTTAAATTAATAGAAATTAAAGCCATCTTGTAGCAACAATCAAGCTGAACAACTGGCCATCCTAAAAGCGATTCTATGGCTTCAGCAAAAAGGATGGGAAGGGCAGGATAATAGATTGGTTATAAAAACAGACAGCAAAATATCGATCGATGCACTTAAGAACAGAGACTTGCACTGGCCCATATTAGAGAAAATAAGACACAGACTAACTGCAACGGAATGGAAAGTGAACATAAAATGGATTAAAGCGCATGTGGGAACAGATAGAAATGAAACTGCAGATAGACTGGCAAAGCAAGCAGCAGCTGAGGACAATTTGCTAGTGAGCTACTATAAAGCTCCAAGGTCCCATCTAAAAAGAAAACTGAGACTCTTAACCGAAGAGAGATGGGAAGAAGATTGGAGAAAAACTTCAAAAGGACAAGAAACTCATGAATATATTCAAACTATACAAGATAGGAGAAAGTTAAGTCACCTAAGAATAGACTACAAACTAACGCAAATTGTGACAGGATATGGAAGTACTAACGACTACTAACATAGGTTTCACATTACTGACAATCCGTACTGCAAATCTAACAACGGAACTACACAATCTTGGAATCACCTAATCTACGGCTGTCCACTGCTAGATAAATCGAGAACTAACATGATCCGAGAAATAGTAACAACAGGAAACATCTGGCCAGCAAGGAGACAGCTACTGATAGCTGAAGAATATTTGCCATCTTTTAAAAAATTCATAAATAAAATAGATATGGATATATTCTAACTTAATTTAATCAGTGAGTGATGAAGTATTTTATTTAGCATGTTGTACATCATGTGATACATGTAACGATATACTTTAAATAAATTCCCATCCAACAGGGTTACTGTTGGTTGGAAAAAAAAACACAAATAAATTACACACTTACACAGATACCATTTTCTAAAAACCACTTTTTTGGACTCAAGGGACCTCAAAATGAATATTCCCGGTGAAAACTCAATATCGAAAATTTGTCACGATTACAATACTTCCTCTTACGTAAGAGAAAGTAATATATACATTTGTGCGATTTTTTTTCAAACATGGTATAACATTTAATTCTTATTAATATTATGTAAATGATAGATTTCGTATAATATACTGAAATGGCAATATAGAGGAAAGCCCATCCCCCAGAAATGTCCTTAAATAAATTTTCTTACTTCAAATTCGTCTCTGTATGTGGTGGTGGTGGTAGTGGCGGCAGCAAATCTCAAAAACGAAAAATTGCAGAATTTTCAAAATTAATTATTAGTTAAAGTGCTACAAGGAGACCTGATAATAAGCTTTTTGTAAAAAATCTAACTGACAGACTCACAAAAACCTACTAAAATCAATTTTTTTGCAAAAAAGGTTTCAAAATAAAAGCGATCCGTTTTTATTTGAGCCATAAGCAATCCATGTTTAAAGAAAATCGTGGTTGTCGTCTTCGAGAAAATTCGATTGATCCTTTGTGTCAAGATGCGGTTGTAGTACCTAAATGGAATACGAAGTTTGAGCTTCCTGAGGTTCCCACGCACCCACACATACACATCATTCGCTAGAAACATTTTTTTTGCATACACAACATGTATTTTCGGTAAAAACAATTTCGTAAATTTGACACAATTCGCAAGACTTCCTCTTACTTAGGAGTAATAAAAATTAATAATAGTTTGCGTAGTGCCTCGCACTTCTTACAGCGGATCCTAAATGGAAGAATTAACTAAAATAGAACGTATAAAACAGAAAATAAAAATCTCATTTATACTGTAAACGGTGCTTCCGCATATTCTTGTAGACTCCTGATATGGTCATTTAATCATGTAATATGTTTTGAAGAAAAGGGAAAAACTACGACGGGATTTGGGGCAGATGGTATTTGTAGATGTTAAAACCGCTTGGTAAAGTTAGATAGGTGGAAGTCTATTAGTCGATTACTACCACAAGCATGTTTAAGGGGGAACGGTATGGGGAGAGAGGGTCGGCGCTGATTTGAGTTTAGAGATTACGTATAGAAAGGAAGGAAGAAAAGAAGAATTGGATCAACGGGAAAACCTTTACTTTTATTTTTAATTGAATGTAAGTCCTTGGTAGATCTTAAGTCGAATTAAAGGCACCTACCCACTTACCCACCTACCCTTGGTCTTGAATAAAGCTGAGCTGAGAAGAAATTTTAGTGAGAGCCTTGAAGAGTATGGGGTGGTGACTGGGTGGAATGGATGTGTTTTCAGGCTTGAGACGTGCTGCCGGCCAGATAGCTAGGCTACAGTCCACCAACTCTAAACCATAGTGGGAAAGTGGTGACGGTTGAAAGCTCACTCTGTTTAGCTTGGTATAGGTCCGTATACAAAAGGGAATAGGGAAACCTTATGCCGTTGACAATTGTCACCCAAGCAGGAACGTTATTGTACTGGCTCCTCTCCTACTGCTTAACAATCTGCCTTGTTCTTACTCTATTGTGCTTCTACATCTCTACTATTCAACCATTTCCACACTGGCACCATCCTAACCCTTTAAACTATGCACCTTGTCTCCTTACAATTCGTTAACGAAAAGACCACAAACACTACGAATTTAGGCGCTTCATTATGTCAACCACTTTTAAACAAGACAACTCCCGCCCATTGATCAAGCTAATATCTTATTTTTAGTTAATGGTCACTGTCTGCCACCTTTAATCACAAATTTTCTTCAACTTTATTTTTATTTATTTATTTTATATTTTTGCTCTGTCTTATTGCTGTCATTCGGCAAAGACTTTACTATCGTCTGACTTCCAGTTGTCTCAAAGTATCCTCGACATTGTCATCCATCTCATTCGGGTCGGCCCCTTCGATGTCTTCCATTCGATTTGCCGTACAAATGATTTCTTTGGCATCATTTGATTAGAAATCCTTTCGACATATTCCATTCTCCTTAACTGTCTCTTTTTAACAACAGCTTCAGGTTATTTTCAACAGAATCAGGTTTTTGGAACATTTGTCGTAATTCCTTATTCTTCCTGTTCCCCATTAACCATTCTCACACAGGTTTCTCGATTTCCTTCATCAGTACCCAGGATTCACCACCATCAGTGATCTCAGACCTCCGTTTTGGTTGTTAAATATTTAAACTTTACAAGATTTTTTGGAGGGAGCAATAAAGCATTTGTTGCCGGCGGCCATTCGGGGATTAATTTCCCCCAACATTTCATTACTTTCGGTGACCAGTGCCCCCAATTACTTAAATTGCTTAACCACCCTGAAGGCGAGCTAAACAAA
>JAAEAF010011993.1:0-11824 GCA_011037195.1 Triatoma infestans | reverse complement strand
TTTTGTTTTTTGGCTGATCAGTCAAACAAACTGAAGTACTTGCGGCTAAATGTATTTTAATGGACCCCTACGAACTACCTTTCAAGTCCTGAAAACATCATTTCTTCAATTGTGACGTCCTTTGGCTTTTTCAAATTTGAATTACCCGAAACATATGTTGTAATTATTAACATTTCGACGCGGGAATTTGTGCAATGTAAAATTTTTTCAATTAAATCATTATCAAATAATAATTAAAATCCTTCAAAAGTTGTACAGTTTTCCGCCAGATCTACTTTTATTCCTTCTTGTCCAGTAAAATCGTGTAGCACAGGATCTACATGTGCTTCTGACCAATGTGAGTGACTTAGACGTGTTTTGCAGGTGTTACTATTAACGCTATTAAATCTATCATCAAATGAGAAATCATCGTCATCACCTGTAATAGTTGAATTTCATGAGCTCCTCGTGTCTTCACAGTCCGTCAAGTAATAGCCAACTATATCATTTGGTATAATACATTACCTTTTGGTGTATGTATCTTCTTCTATCGAAAATATAATATTTCTTGTCCTCGTCGGGAATTTCTTGCAAATGTTTAGATTTTTTTACACACAAAAATTACACTTGATTCTAATGACACTTGAAAAGAAATTATAATTAACACTTGAAATCACAAACTGTATTATTTGCTGAATCTGACACGCTCCGAAGCAGACCAACAATACTGTACCTCACTGATCGGATTAGATTACTGTATTCATGGTAATTAAATCCAGTATAGAAACAGTGGTACAAACCAAATCAAGAAATATGCAACAATGTTGACAAAAGCATGAAAAGATTAACATATTATAAACAAAGTGAATTCAACTATACGTCAAAAATAAACTAAATGAACAGACTTCGTAATGGGTATAAATTTTTAATTTAAAACACCACACCACTTTATTTACAGTATAAAATTTAAAAATATTAAATAAATTTAACTTTAGTCTTCTGTATAGCGAAATATATTTTGAAAGAATCTGTTTACACTGATTAAAATATAAAATGATCTCTAGACCACCAACTTTTTATATCATTTCATTGTTTACTAATCACGTATTCTGTTCGCAACAAAATTTGACCCATTTGATTATCGAAAACTGATAAAGTACAAGCAACCCAGATTTGCGACGCTGGACACAGATACAAGAATATTGACGCCGGTATCCAAAAGGGTTAATTAAAATTAAATTATGTTGTTGAAATGCCGTGTTTGTAAAAAATTAGAAGACCAGAAGTGCGTTTTTACTGAAGAAAATTAGGAAACCGGATGTGCGCTTTTACTGAACATTTTATTCAGTTTTTAACCAACTCCAAAGAATTTCTTCCAATTTGGTACACAAACTATAAAATTTGTCAATTAGGTTTAAATTTGAAAAATTGGAGTAAGAGAAAGTTCTGTGAGGGTTTCCACCAGATTTTTTTTTTTAATTTGTAGGAGAAACATCTACACAACCACAACTTGCAATGGGAATAATTTTGTGAATTCACTCACCCACTCTGCTCTACCTGGACTGGAAGTTCCGAAGGATATTAATAGTGGCCATATAAATGTATAATTAAATAATTATAATTCCTATTATAAACTTCATAACAGTATCATGCAATATATCATTGTTAACATAAATTATTTGAAACTTATTTATGTATTTGACGATTTTATTAATGAACCTATTTTGAATGGAAAACTAAACTCAAAAAAGTCTAAGAATTTGCAGCGTGAAAATTTTTGCTAAAATGAATATTAAAAGAAATATATCCTATTTTCATTAGTATCAAATATTCAATCTTTAAAAAGGACTAAGTAATATTAGAGAATTTATGCATCACAAATGCATGCCAAATCACATAATTTGAAGGAATTATAATTATTCTGAATTTATTTAAACCGAGCTCATTTTATTCCAAGATTTTTATAGCAATAATATTATGGAGAATCCAGACACAACATAAACATGGGCCACTATTATTCCCCAGCCTACCGTTATTGCTGTAGGTTGGGATAGGTAACAATCTCTTGCAGTTACATATCCTTCGATGTGCTTGCATCTTCCTCTTCATTACACTGGACACAAGACACAGTTTAATATTGTAGATCGCATTACTAGTCTGGTCGGAATTTAGAATATCCGTGGACTAATTTATTTTTAACGCACAAGTTAAAATAATCATTAATTTTGATAATAAAGAATACTAAGTCTCCCGTTAGCAACCACTCCCGCATTATCTGTAACAAAAAATAATAAAATTCAATTTTTCGTCTAATTCGGGTAGAATTTAATGACCATCTTTGCAGAAGTTTCTGCCTAATCAGAACCAAAATTTTGAAATAAATTTGGAAATAAAGAAATCCCAAGGGAACCACGATTTACCATGTGCAAAAATATGGTATGAAACAATAACATGACTACTGTTTTACTGCAATTATTATAATTCTAATGGACATTTTTTATTTTCTTTTACTCCTAAGAAGGAGAAGTACTGCGATGCTGTTAAAGTTTCAAAATTGCGTTTTCACCAGAATATAATTAGAAATAAATTTAAAAGCACGCGTTATAATCTGCAAAGTCTGCTTTTATAGCTTTCTTATTGCTGTGAAAACAGTTTGTATCAAGTAGCCTTGGCTTACCTTTCTGTTGCGAGTCGGCAAAGAAACTATATTCACGAAGCAAGCCGCTAGATATCTTGCAATGACGTTCCGAACTGGGATGAGTTCGCCGACAATACTAGGCGAGCAGCTGACGAGGCTGAAGTGATGCTAGAAACCAACATGCTAAAGACACTGAATATTTGAGTATAACCATAATAATAAAGTGAAAACGAATGAGATAGCGGGAACGCAATAGCTAAATTCAGAGCTAAAAATGAAATAGAATTTAACATAAAGACCAAAAAATAACACCGAGACGCCTATAATTCTCCGCTGGATGCTTCATTATTTTTTTTTTAGCCTGAACAGGTAAACAAACTTCAAGTACTTGAGGCTAAGTGTATTTTAATGGATTTCTATATTATTTACTTCGGTAACTTAAGATAAAGTTTCATATTGATTACCATAACTCGTAATTTACAATCAAACTGTCTAAACCGATAAGACCTGCTTTTAAAGGTTTCCCCAACCCGGGAATCACGTGCCCCAGCCCGCACGTAATCGTTGTCGCCAGCCAATCTAATGCGACGTCCGTTAAACCCAATATTATATAGAATAATTGTAACTGCAGCTATGACAATAGTTTGTATAATTTAGCCTTGGCTTACCTTACTACTGCGGTTCGACAAACAAACTATATTTAATAAGCCAGCCGCTAAGTATCTTGTAATGACGTTCGGCGATCATATTAGGCAAGCAGCTGACGATGGTAGATACACTCAATATTTAAGTATAGTAAAAATAATAACGTAAAAAGGCGGGAACAGAGCAGCAAAATTTAGAGCATTAAAATTAATGGTAGAAATTGAATTTTGCATAAAGATCCAAAAATAACGCCGGGACGCCCGTGATTCTACATTGGCTGCCACATTTTTTCATTTTGTTTTTTGGCTGATCAGTCAAACAAACCTGGAGTAGTTGCGGCTAAATGTATTTTAATAGACCCCTACGAACTACCTTTCAAGTCCTAAAAACATCATTTCGTCAATTGTGACGTCATTTGGCTTTTTCTAATTTGAATTACCCGAAACATATGTTGTAATTATTAACATATCGACGCGGAAACTTGTGCAATGTAAAACTTTTTCAATTAAATCATTACCCAATAATAATTAAAATACTTCTAAAGTTGTACAATTTTTCGCCAGATCTACTTTTATTCCTTCTTGTCCAGTAAAATCGTGTAGCACAGGATCTACCTGTGCTTCTGACCAATGTGAGTGACTTAGACGTGTTTTGCAGGTGTTACTATTAACGCTATTAAATCTATCATCAAATGAGAAATCATCGTCATCACCTGTAATAGTTGAATTTCATGAGCTCCTCGTGTCTTCACAGTCCGTCAAGTAATAGCCAACTATATCATTTGGTATAATACATTACCTTTTGGTGTATGTATCTTCTTCTATCGAAAATATAATATTTCTTGTCCTCGTCGGGAATTTCTTGCAAATGTTTAGATTTTTTTACACACAAAAATTACACTTGATTCTAATGACACTTGAAAAGAAATTATAATTAACACTTGAAATCACAAACTGTATTATTTGCTGAATCTGACACGCTCCGAAGCAGACCAACAATACTGTACCTCACTGATCGGATTAGATTACTGTATTCATGGTAATTAAATCCAGTATAGAAACAGTGGTACAAAACAAAACAAGAAATATGCAACAATGTTGACAAAAGCATGAAAAGATTAACATATTATAAACAAAGTGAATTCAACTATACGTCAAAAATAAACTAAATGAACAGACTTCGTAATGGGTATAAATTTTTAATTTAAAACACCACACCACTTTATTTACAGTATAAAATTTAAAAATATTAAATAAATTTAACTTTAGTCTTCTGTATAGCGAAATATATTTTGAAAGAATCTGTTTACACTGATTAAAATATAAAATGATCTCTAGACCACCAACTTTTTATATCATTTCATTGTTTACTAATCACGTATTCTGTTCGCAACAAAATTTGACCCATTTGATTATCGAAAACTGATAAAGTACAAGCAACCCAGATTTGCGACGCTGGACACAGATACAAGAATATTGACGCCGGTATCCAAAAGGGTTAATTAAAATTAAATATGTTGTTGAAATGCCGTGTTTGTAAAAAATTAGAAGACCAGAAGTGCGTTTTTACTGAAGAAAATTAGGAAACCGGATGTGCGCTTTTACTGAACATTTTATTCAGTTTTTAACCAACTCCAAAGAATTTCTTCCAATTTGGTACACGAAATATAAGATTTGTCAATTAGGTTTAAATTTGAAAAATTGGAGTAAGAGAAAGTTCTGTGAGGGTTTCCACCAGATTTTTTTTTTTAATTTGTAGGAGAAACATCTACACAACCACAACTTGCAATAGGAAAAATTTTGTGAATTCACTCACCCACTCTGCTCTACCTGGACTGGGGGGGGGGCAAGTTCCGTCCGTTGAATGGAGTAGTCGAGTGGTGGAGTCTGGATAGGTGTGACGGCCGCGTCGGGCTGGGATACATGTGTATAATTAAATATTATAATCTTCCTATTATAAACTTCATAACTTATCATGATATTATCATTGTTAACAATAAATTATTTGAAACTTATTACTGTATATGGCACGATTAAGTAATGAACCTATTTGAATGGAAACTAAACTCAAAAATTCCCAATGAATTGCCACGTGAAGATTTTTGCTAAAATGAATATTAAACGAAACTATATCCTATTTTCATTAGTCCCTCAAATATTCATCTTTAAAAAGGCTAAAGTAAAATATTAGAGAATTTTAGGCCTCAACAAATGCATGCCAAATCACATATTTGAAGGAATTATAATTAGGAGGTTCTGGATTTAGTTGGGGAGGGAAGAACCGTGTGAGCTGATTTTATTCCAAATTTTATAGGGTCGCTGATATATATATGGAGAATCCAGAGTCAACATAAACATGGGCCACTATTATTCCCCAGCCTACCTTTATTGCTGTAGGTTGGGATATGTAACAATCTCTTGCAGTTACATATCCTTCCATGTGCTTGCATCTTTCTCTTCATTACACTGGACACAGGACACAGTTTAAAATATTTACAATCGGAAAATTGTAGAACGCATTACTAGTCTGCTCGGAATTTAGAATATCCGTGGACTAATTTATTTTTAACGCACAAGTTAAAATAATCATTTATTTTGATAATAAAAATACTAAGAACTCCCGTTAGCAACCACTCCCGCATTATCTGTAAAAAAAAATAATAAAATTCAATTATACGTATAATTCGGGTAAAATTTAATAACAATCATTGCAGAGGTTTCTGCCTAATAAGAATCAAAACTTTGAAATAAATTTGGAAATAAAGAAATCCCAAGGGAACCACGATTTACCATGTGCAAAAATATGGTATGAAACAATAACATGACTACTGTTTTACTGCAATTATTATAATTCTAATGGACAATTTTTATTTTCTTTTACTCCTAAGAATGGGAAGTACTGCGATGCTGTTAAAGTTTCAAAATTGCGTTTTCACCAGAAATATAATTAGACATAAATTTACAAGGCCGCGTTATAATCTGCAAAGCCTGCTTTTATAGCTTTCTTATTGCTGTGAAAACAGTTTGTATCAAGTAGCCTTGGCTCACCTTCCTGTTGCGAGTCGGCAAAGAAACTATATTCACGAAGCTAGACTCTAGATATCTTGCAATGACGTTCCGAACTGGGATGAGTTCGCCGACAATACTAGGCGAGCAGCTGACGAGGCTCAAGTGATGCTAGAAACCAACATGCTAGAAACACTGAATATTTGAGAATAACAATAATAATAAAGTGAAAAGGAATGAGATAGCGGCAACCCAGTAGCTAAATTTAGAGCTTCAAAATATATCGATGGAAACAGAATTTAACATAAAGACCAAAAAATAACACCGAGACGCCTAAAATTCTCCGCTGGATGCTTCATTATTTTTTTTTAACCTCAACAGGTAAACAAACTTGAACTACTTGAGGCTAAGTGTATTTTAATGGATTTCTATATTATTGACATCTTAACTTAAGATAAAGTGTCATATTGATTACCATAACTCGTAATTTACAATCAAACTGTCTAAACCGATAAGACCTGCTGTTAAAGGTTTCCCCAACCCGGGAATCACGTGCCCCAGCCCGCACGTAATCGTCGTCGCCAGCCAATCTTATGCGACGTCCGTTAAACCCGACATTATATGGAATAATTGTAACTGCCGGTATGAAAATAGTTTGTATAATTTAGCCTTGGCTTACCTTACTACTGCGGTTCGACAAAGAAACTATATTTACTAAGCCGGCCGCTAAGTATCTTGTAATGACGTTCGCCGATCATATTAGGCAAGCAGCTGACGATGGTAGAAACACTGAATATTTAAGTATAGTAAAAATAATAAAGTGTAAAGGCGGGAACAAAACCGCTAAATTTAGAGCTTGAAAATTCATGGTAGAAATAGTATTTTGCATAAAGACCCAAAAATAACGCCGGGACGCCCGTGAATCTACTCTGGCTGCCACATTTTATTTTTTGGCTGATCAGTCAAACAAACTGAAGCACTTGCGGCTAAATGTATTTTAATGGACCCCTACGAACTACCTTTCAAGTCCTGAAAACATCATTTCTTCAATTGTGACGTCCTTTTGCTTTTTCAAATTTGAATTACCCGAAACATATGTTGTAATTATTAACATTTCGACGCGGGAATTTGTGCAATCTAAAATTTTTTCAATTAAATCATTATCAAATAATAATTAAAATCCTTCAAAAGTTGTACAATGTACAGTTTTCCGCCAGATCTACTTTTATTCCTTCTTGTCCAGTAAAATCGTGTAGCACAGCATCTACATGTGCTTCTGACCAATGTGAGTGACTTAGACGTGTTTTGCAGGCTATTAAAACTATCATCAAATGAGAAATCATCGTCATCACCTGTAATAATTGAATTTCATTAGCTCCTCGTGTCTTCATAGTCCGTCAAGGAATAGCCAACTATATCGTTTGGTGTATATACATTAACTTTTGGTGTACGTATCTTCTTCAATCGAATATATAATATGTCTTTTCCTCGTCGGCAATTTCTTGCAAATGTTTAGATTTTTATACACACAAAAATAATATTCTAATGACACTTGAAAAGAAATTATAATTAACACTTGAAATCACAAACTGTATTATTTGCTGAATCTGACACGCTCCGAAGCAGACCAACAATATGTACCTCATGTTCGGATAGCTTAAAAAAAGTAAGTAGTCACGTTTTTTAAATCCACGAGAGAACAACAGTGGTACAAACCCAAACAAAAAAAAATGTGCAACAATGTTGATTACACGAATATTGACGCGGTAGCGAGGGGTTAATTAGACTTAAATATGTGTTGAACTTCTGTGTTGGTAAGAAATCGGAACCCTCAGAACGTGCGTTTACTGAAAGAAAATTAGGAAACCGGAAAGGTGCCGCTTTTGCTGAACATTGCATTCAGTTTTAACCAATTCAAGAATTTCTTCCAATTGGTAGACAAATTTTAACAATTGTCATAGTTATAAATTTGAAAAATTGGAGTAAGAGAAAGTTGTGTGAGTGAGGGTTTCCACCAGGTTTATTTTTTTCTTTTGTACGAGAAATACTAATATATCTACACAACCACAATTTGCAATAATAAAAATGTTAAGAATTCACTCACCCACTCTGCTCTACCTGGACTGGAAGTTCCGAAGAAGGATATTAATAGTGGCCATATAAATGTTTAATTAAATAATTATAATTCCAATTACTAACTTCATAATAGTATCATGCAATATATCATTGTTGACATAAATGATTTAAAACTTCTTTTTGTATTTGACGATTTTATTAATGAAACTATAAATTATTTGGAATGGAAAACTAAACTCAAAAAAGGCTGAGAATTCCAGAGTGAAGATTTTCGCTAAAAAGAATATTAAAAGAAATATATCCCATTTTCATTTGTATCAAATATTCAATCTTTAAAAAGGACTAAGTAATATTAGAGAATTTATGCATCACAAATGCATGCCAAATCACATAATTTGAAGGAATTATAATTATTCTGAATTTATTTAAACCGAGCTCATTTTATTCCAAGATTTTTATAGCAATAATATTATGGAGAATCCAGACACAACAGAAACATGGGCCACTATTATTCCCCAGCCTACCTTTATTGCTGTAGGTTGGGATATGTAACAATCTCTTGCAGTTACATATCCTTCCATGTGCTTGCATCTTTCTCTTCATTACACTGGACACAGGACACAGTTTAAAATATTTACAATCGGAAAACTGTAGAACAAATTACTAGTCTCGTCGGAATTTACAATATCCGTGGACTAATTTTTTTTTTCGCACTAGTTAAAATAATCATTTATTTTGATAACAACGAATACTGAGAACTCCCGTTAGCAACCATTCCCGCATTACCTGTAAAAAAATATAATAAAATTCAATTATTAGTATAATTTGGGTAAAATTTAATAACCATCATTGCAGAAGTTTCTGCCTAATAAGAATCAAAATTTTGAACTAAATTTGGAAACAAAGAAATCCTAAGGGAACGATGATTTCCCATGTGCAAAAATATGGTATCAAACAATAGCATGAATACTGTTTTACTGCAATTATTATAATTCTAATGGACAATTTTTATTTTCTTTTACTCCTAGGAAGGGGAAGTACTGCGATGCTGATAAAGTTTCAAAATTGCCTTTTCACCAGAAATATAATTAGAAATCAATTTACAAGCACGCATTCTAATCCGCAAAGCCTGCTTTTATAGGTTTCCCATTCCTGTGAAAACAGTTTGTATCAAGTACTCTGGGCTTACCTTCCTGTTGCGAGTCGGCCAAGAAACTATATTCACAAAGCTAGCCGCTAGATATCTTGCAATGACGTTCCGAACTGGGATGAGCTTCGCCGGCAATATTAGGCAAGCAGCTGACGAGCCTAAAATGATGCTAGAAACCAACATGCTAGAAACACTAAATATTTGAGTATAACCATAATAATAAAGTGAAAAGCAATGAGATACCGGACACACAGTCGCTAAATTTAGAGCTTCACAATATATCCATGGAAATAGAATTTAACATAAGACCAAAAAATAACACCGAGGCGCCTATGATTCTCCGCTGGCTGCTTCAATATTTTTTTTTAGCCTGAACAAACTTGAAGTACTTGCGGCTAAGTGTATATTAATGGATTTCTATATTATTTACATCGTTAACTTAAGATAAAGTGTCATATTGATTACCATAACTGGCAATTTACAATCAAACGGTCTAAACCGATAAGACCTGCTTTTAAAGGTTTCCCCAACCTGGGAATCACGTGCCCCGTAATCGTCGTCGCCAGCCATTCTAATGCGACGTCCGTTAAACCCAACATTATAAGGAATAATTGCAACTGCAGCATCATTATAGCTATGAAAATAGTTTGTATCATTCAACCTTGTTTTACCTTACTTCTGCGGTTCCACAAAGAAACTATATTTACTAAGCCAACCGCTAAGTATCTTGTAATCACGTTCGCCAACCATATTAGGCGAGCTGCTGACGAGGCTGAAGTCATGGTGGAAACACTGAATATTTGAGTGTAGCCAAAATAATAAACGGAAAAGGAAAGGGGTACCGGGAACAGAGCCGCTAAATTTACAGCTTTAAAATTCATGGTAGAAATAGAATTTTGCATAAACATCCAAAAATAACGCCGGGACTCCTGTGATTCTACTCTGGCTGCCACAATTTTTTTTTTTTTTGGCTGATCAGTCAAACAAACCTGAAGTACTTGCGGCTAAATGTATTTTAATGGATCCCTACGAACTACCTTTCAAGTCCTGAAAACATCATTTCGCCAATTGTGACGTCCTTTCTTTTTTTCCGATTTGAATTAGCCGAAACTTATGTTGTAATTATTAACATTTCGGCGCGGGAATTTGTGCAATGTAAAATTTTTTCAATTAAATCATTATCAAATAATAATTAAAAACCTTCAAAAGTTGTACAGATTTCCGACAGATCTACTTTTATTCCTTCTTGTCCAGTAAAATCGTGTAGCGCAGGATCTACATTTGCTTCTGACCAATAAGAGTGCCTTAGACGTTTTTTGCAATGTTACTCTTACCGCTATTAAAACTAACATCACATGTGAAATCATCGTCTTCAGCTGTAATAATTGAATTTGATGAGCTTGTCGTGACTTCATAGTCCGTCAAGGAATAGCCAAATATATCATTTGGTGTATTTACATTACCTTTTGGTGTATCTTCTTCAATCGAATATATAATAGTTCTTTTCCTCGTCGGGAATTTCTTGCAAATGTTTACATTTTTATACACACAAAAATAATATTCTAATGACACTTGAAAAGAAATTCTAATTAACACTTGAAATCACTTATTATGAACACTTATTATTTGCTGAATCTGACACGCTCCGAACGCGACCAACCAATACTGTACCCATGTTCGGATTTTAGATTAAAAAAAGTACTGTATTCACGGTATTAAATCCACGAGAGGAAACAGTTGGTACAAACCAAACAACCTAAAAAAAAAATGTTGCACAAGTTGATACAAGAATATTGACGGTATCCAAGAGGGTTAATTAAAATTAAATATGTTGTTGAAATGCCGTGTTTGTAAAAAATTAGAAGACCAGAAGTGCGTTTTTACTGAAGAAAATTAGGAAACCGGATGTGCGCTTTTACTGAACATTTTATTCAGTTTTTAACCAACTCCAAAGAATTTCTTCCAATTTGGTACTTAAAGTATAAAATTTGTCAATTAGGTTTAAATTTGAAAACTTGGAGTAAGAGAAAGTTCTGTGAGGGTTTCCACCAGATTTTTTTTTTTAATTTGTAGGAGAAACATCTACACAACCACAACTTGCAATAGGAAAAATTTTGTGAATTCACTCACCCACTCTGCTCTACCTGGACTGGAAGTTCCGAAGAAGGATATTAATAGTGGCCATATAAATGTTTAATTAAATAATTATAATTCCAATTACTAACTTCATAATAGTATCATGCAATATATCATTGTTGACATAAATTATTTAAAACTTATTTATGTATTTGACGATTTTATTAATGAAACTATTTTGAATGGAAAAGTAAA